>JAHWFP010230525.1:334475-345296 GCA_023313725.1 Lithobius niger
GGGTGATCGTTGACCCCCTTGGCTTCAAACTACCTTCTCCTGAAGAAAGTGGAAAAACGTACATTTTGCCTCCACCTTCGCCTCCACCTCTTTCACTTTGCCTCCACCTTCGTTGCTGTCATCATGCAGATGAAAGTGGCCTTCACCACTTTCATCTGCATGATGACAGCAACGAAGGTGGAGTGAAGTGAAAGAAGGTCTCGCGTTGCACACGATGACTGAAGAAAAATTGGTATAGGATCATGAAATCAGCTGCAATTTAAAGATGAAAATTTTCCAAATCAGAAGTGGAAAGGAAATTCCTAGAGGATGCAGGAGGGAGGTCCCGGAACGGTGTCCAAGGAGCCTCAACAAGAGCTAAAGACATTAAGAATGTAAACAGGATGTAATTGTTCCTGAAGGCAATGGTTTCAACGTCAGCAAAACTTAAAGCAAGAACCTCCAGGAAAGTGAGATGCTTGAGTGATGAGTGAAGGACAGGAAGAAAGACATCACTTGAAGAGTTTTGAAAGCAATCCAAAATCCAAGTGTAAAACTGAGGCACAGTTGACAACCACATAACGGATGAAGACCAACAATAGGTCAAAAGGCCAAAAATATTCGGGAGCAGGACCAAAAGTACAACGAGGCTTGGGCAGGAACAATGTCAAGACGACAAGTAAGATATGGTAGAGATGTAGAATTATTTCTGATAGACCACTTCCAAAGGCGAAAGGCTTTCGCCAAGCTATAAATTTCGACAAAAGTAAGGTGGCGACAGGTAAAAAAACAAACAAAAGTGTGACCATCCATGACGGGCACTACAGAATAAAAGATGGCCGTTTTCACATTTTGGCTCTTGTATAGGAGGAACGAACGCATCAAGTGCCGGCTGGTAAGATTATTTTATCTGTAAGGAAAAAACTACTCGAGAACAAGAATGCTAAATTTACAGGGTGATATTTTCGTAGGCAACAGACAATTTAGATTAAATTTTATGCATTGGATTTCAATTTTTATATTTAAAAATTTTGAATTATGAATTTTTTTTTCATTTGAATTTGTTCTTTTTAATTCTTTAAAGCACCTATCTAACACTTAGGCAAAAAAGTAAATTTTAATTACCATTTAAAATATTTTTTTTTTACACATTGTAACTGACGGCGCTACTTAATACTATAAAACAACTTCCTAGGCTACCAAGCGAACTGACCCGTTTTATTTTACAAGTTGGCATCCTGAAGTGAGTATCACTGTCTAAACTGCAGTTTCACTACATAGGAGTTGCAGTAATCAGCGACCAGGACATAAGGCAAGGAATGATAAAGTTCTCCAATCTGTGAATCAGGTTGCAACCCAAAAATTAAAAATAGGTTTGCTTTGGATTTCACAAGTGGTTTTAGCAATTCTTCGCACTTTGCCAAACTGTAACTGCCGTACAGTTCAGATCATTCAATCTAAGTCGAGTCCTTAACACTTTTACGCATGAAGGTATTGGATACATATGTAGCTAGAAACATAGGAAAGTACTTTTGCATTTTGCTACATTACTAGTTGGTTTTGTCAAAACTAGTTGGAAAAATAGGGAGCAGCGAGAAATTTTTTTTTAATCAGACAATTTTACATTCTGGGTACCAGAAACCTTTAATTTTGCCTGCATTAGGGATGTGCGATACTCGAAAAATTCGAGCCGAGTATGAAACTTGTACTCGAACGCTGCTCGCGTCCGTACTCGATAAACTCGAATCCGGCGAAAATGCGATAACTTCGTCAATTTTTAACCGATTTTGACATTCCAATATACCAAATCAATCGTCTCGACGAGAACTTTCCAATGGTGCAGATTAAAAGTCAATAGCTCAAACCATTTTAAGTTTTATCCTTAAAACTGGAAAACCATGACCCACACAGTCTACTAAGCACCATCATTGTTCCTATTATCTTAACAAGTTAAAGGGAAACTTGCAAACAAAATATTTCCATCAAATACTCGAACTCGGCTCGATACTCGATTCTTCTGTTGCAAACTCGGCTCGGCTCGACTCGAATTAAAATTGTTCTACTCGCACATCCCTAGCCTGCATGTATCATATAGTGAGGTCTAGCAATGTTTTTCTACTTGGGGCTGCTCAAAGTGGAGAAGTCGGGGAGAGATTAGGGTTTCGGGCCCTAATCCCCCCCCTCACAAAAAAAAAAAGTGAGTTACTCCTAGGAACATTCCTGGACATATTTCTACTAGGCCTACTGCACCCATAATTATATAACATTTTCTTAGATCAAACTGCATTTATAGCACAACAGTAGCATTGGAAGAATATTTTTCCGAAGATTTTAAAGAACAGCAACAAATCATACTCATCTCACGGCTTAGGCTAGTGATGAATGAGACATATGCAATATGATAACAATTTCTGATTTGCCCTTGCAAGAAGTAATTTCTGCAATAATACTAGGGCAAATAATTTTGTGTGCACTTTGTTGATATGAAAGTGCAATTTTGTGGGATTTCAGTACAATTTTGTGGTGATGGATTTGGTAGTTGAATTTGAAGATGGGATCCGATCGTCTTGTATGTTAACAAAATGTATGACAAAAAGTCAAACAGAGGATGAAAATAGGGGTGCACAACATGATATTAATCGACACCTATACTAAGGCTGTACCGAACGAGAATTTGTCAGCCGAACACCGAACACTTCCGAACTGAACAAAAATGTATCAAGCCAATCTATTTTAAACTAAAATGTAAAAGAACTCAGTTCACAAAGATTCATTAAAGCACAAGTTTCTTAACAAATGTAGGTATTTTCACATGGACTTGTAAGTCCATAGATGTTGAAACTCTGTTTAAGCATACAAAAATATGCACGACTTTTACATTTTCCCTTATAACTTCTGAACCGTTTCAGCTAGGAACCTGTGGTTTGGACCAACAAAAAGCTGGCGAAAAACCTTCAAAATGGTGTATTACATCAAAATCCATCGATTAGAAGTGAAAATATGTTCGGTTTGGTATAGGGCTGGGATCGGTTACACGGTTAACCGGAAACCGTTCCACGTTCGGTTACACGGATTATAAAACCCATATCCGAAAAACGTTTGCTGCGTGCACCATTCAAAACCCGCGGTTGAACGAGCCAAAAATAGCCAAGTGTCATCATTTAGGCCTACTAATCCAAACACAAAATCAGTGAAAGTAAAAAACCGGGGTGGGTAGGGGGCAGCTTATTTACAAATAATCCGCATGGGCTTGTTGTCCCATCGAAGCTGCTTACTTTCTTCAAAACAAACTGCTGATCGCCAGCGCATACACGAGGCAGTTAAAGACAAGCTGGGCAGCATCTGCCCTCCCCGCGTCATGGAGAAGTGGACTCGTCTATACCTAGCGCGAACGGCAGGGAAGCGGCATCATAACACGTAAACGAAATGCGTTGCTACCCGAAAACGCAAACATGCTAATTTGAAATGAATGGAATATTAACGAAAACGTTGTTAAATTTTGTTTTGTTTTTGGCTTACGTTGTCGTAAATAGGCCTAAGCCATATTGTAGAAATTTTAAAGCTACATAAAAGTCAAAATTCTTGAATTCTGAAATTTATCAACGTCAACTTTCTTCTAGTTTAAATCTTAAAATGCAACATTTAGTCAATAATTGTGCTTGTCTTACCAAGGCTTAAATCATATTTTTTTTCAGCTTTGTTTTTTAATAATGTATTACACAGGGGTGACATTTTTTGGATGGATTTTTTGCTGAAAACGGAAAAACGGTTTTCGTGTAACCGACCGGAAAAAGAAACCGGTTAAACGGATAACTAAAAAACCGCAAAGTACCAGCCCTAGTTTGGTATTTTGCGTATAAAAGACCGAACACGGAACCGAACACCCTCTGTTCGGCCGTGTTCGGTTCGGTACAGCCTTAACCAATACATACCAAGTAAGCAGTTGATGGTGATCGATTGCCAACTTCAACCGGCAACCAACGATGACAATGATTGTCAGGGCATTATTTTAGAAGCACACACTAGAATCACCAGTTGTACAGAACTTAATTGTTAAATTTTCGAGGAAAATCCGTTTCTCTTCTTCAGAAGTCGAAAAACACTATTTGAAAAATGTTATTACGTGTAAAGCTTCAATTGGCACTCGATTTCACTCCAGCCCAGAGTACACCAACGATCTTTACATTTTGTTACAACATTGCTTGGGACGAGACTTCTTTTCTGTTCCACTCCAACAGTGCACAAAGAGCTCACCTCCGTGCACTTAAGTCCAACCTTCACGAATGTGAATTGTGTGGCACTCGCCATTTGGCCGGTAGACATTAAAATGCACTCGCCATTGCCCATTACCTCCTCACCATGTAGAAACAATTTTAGCAGTTGTGCTACTACTTAATGCTTAAATATTGTTTGCATTATTCTAACTCTCCAATCAACTAAAGTGGCTAGTGACATTGTTGCATACTTGGTTGGAGAGCTCTTGTAATTCTGCATGCAACGCCGCAAACCGCTTGTTTCTAGCTAATACGGTTCCCGAGATATGACAATTTAAGCATCAGGGTTTGTTAATCAGTCGCCATTTTGGCGAGTAGCTCTAAAAACCAAGTCGCCAACTGCTGAATTTTCCTCGCCGTTTGGCGAGTGGCGACCGACATTGGTGAAGGTTGCTCAAGTCCCTTGTAATAAAAAGATTCTCTCGTCGCCGAGTACCACTTGATTCGACTTACTCGAAGAGCGCTGGAACTTGCATAGCGTTCAGACACCTCCAGATGAAACATAAAGATCAGTTTGAATTTCGCTCCAGCCATGTTCACTCTGGGTTGGAGCGAAATTTAAATTCCGATTGAAGCTCAACATGTAGTGACGTTTTTCAAATAGTGTTTTCGACTTCTGAAGAAGAGGGACAGACTTTTCTCGAAAATTCAAGACCAAGTTCTGTACTGTCTGTACTCTAGTGTGTGCTTCTAAAATAATGTTGGGCATCCTTGAACCAACAGCATTGGGAGCGGCAGCAGCCGCCTGAATGTTCGTCGGTGATAGCTGCTCCCAGAATTATGTTCTGGTGGCTAGATGGCAATTATACTACCCTATTTTTTCGTTAAAATTAATGTTACTTTTTTTTTTGGTGTCATGTTTGAACAAAGCCAATTTGTGGTTGATTCCCTTAGCTGCTTTGGACAGTGTCTTGTTTTTTTTTTTGAGGGGGGGGGGGGGGGAAGGGGGGATGCTAATCTAGTTAGGAGGGGAGGCAAAGTAGACAATTACCACTCCAGATGTATGGTCTTGTTACGTAGTATAGTCTGTAAATGTTAATTTCGTGCACTAAACACCAGCTGTGTATTACCATAATACAGTACCAGAAAGCAGAAAGAAAGCAGCTGTGATGAAAGAACATGACACAGAAAGCAGCAGAATTTTTTTTTCCCATTGGATTAAAATGTCTTCCAAAGTTAAAATGAGTGGGAGTGGGAGTTTTATAAACATTAAATATGTATTATGCCATCAATGTTCTATGACAAAAAAGAAGCGATATATTTCCATGGTGTTGCCATTCATCCTATTTTTGGCTCAATTGATCTTTTACATCAAGTACGGCCCCAAAGTTCTATTTACTTAGCGTTAGTCAATCCATTGCTAAAAATCTGTTTTAAAATGTGGTGTCAAGGAGATTTTTGTTGTTTATTGGGAACTAATTTAGTGACATCCTGCGAGTATACGATCCTTCCCGCGCTTGCAATAACCATGACGTTTCATGTGTGTGTGAGCATGTACTCATTTTTAATCGTTTGCTAATTACCACGAGATAAAAAATCTAAAAGACTAATGCAGTAAAAATTAAAATTATTTATGCCAATAGATCACCGAAGAAAAATTATAAGATACTAGCCTAAAAAATTATAAAGTGTGATGTTAAAATACGAACATCTTTCCAAATTGCGATGAACAATTTTTGCGTTCATGCGTTTCGTCTACTACACCCAAGGCCAACTGAGATAGTAGCTACGAGGAATGCAGCTATCTTAGTTGGCCTTGTATTAACTATGCCGAGTCTCGCAAAACGGTGCGATGGTAACATGCGTGGATGGGGAACCGCGCGTGGGTGTTATAAGGCAGGCAGGAATGAACCCTTTTAAGTACGAACTGATAAAAAAGTTAAATAAACCCGCAAAATAATCTTGAAGTCAGTGTTCACATTGCAAAATGTCTAATAGGAAATTTTAGTGGCTACAAAGCTTAACACATAATGAACTACAGATAACTAGTTCTGTACTGTTGCATCCTGTTGGCCAATACGCAGTTGGTGGAGAGATGGCACGACAAACAGATATACATAGAATGAACTACAGAGAATAAATGGATTTTTTGCTGTTTAGGCCAAAAATCCATTTATTCTCTACAGCTCATTCTATGTGCATATATGTGTCGTGCCATCTCGCCACCAACTGCGCAGTGGCCAACAGGGTTTGTATGTCCTTAACCAAACTCATGCCTTTTCCAGCTTTTCTAGTCTCACTAGTTCCATTTTCCATGTCATTTGTAATTTGTTCCAGTTTGCATGAAATGCATGGTGAAATTAGGGATGTGCCGATTATCGATTCATATCGGTATTGCCAGTTATCGGAGGCAATTCCGATATATCGGTACCGCCGATACACCGTATTGGATCAAATATAAGCCGCACTTTTTTCTATGTATACGGAAACGCCCATAACTTCGCTAAATATTGACCGAATTTGACGTTCAGATACACCATTTTTACCCTTTTTCTTGCCAGCTTTCCAATGGTGCAAACCACAAGTCGTTAGCTCCACCCGTTCTTAAGTTATGTATTAAAAACCATTTAACCTAAAGTTTTAAACAAACGTCGCCTGCAAATAGATAAAAACCGCTGCTTACTGGTATTTTAGGACTAATATATCATAAAGTGCTCGTCTGTTCATTAATTAATATCAACATTTTCACATATTTAGATTTTTACATCTTTACAATTGTGCAGAAAATGTTTGGCTGCATGCATTTTTTTGTGGGGTAAGGTCTGGGGAAAAAGCTGCAAGGAAAAAAGAGCTTTGTATTACCAATGTTTTTAAAAATATTTTTATGAGGCTATGTTAAATATAAGTTTTTTTCTTGTAGTACATCGGCAACATAAACTGTATCACACTTTCATTTTTTGCAAAATAATGATTATTTAGTGTTATATCGGCAGTTATCGGCATTCCGTTTTGACAGTAATCGGTATCTGTACATGGCACATCCCTAGGTAAAATGCATGGTGATCATGGCACAATAAAGAAAAAAAGGTTTGTAATTTCTGTAAAATGAATTTTAAAGATTGTAATTTGCCCATTCTAGAACCAAATTAGCCTAGCCTAGTCGAAATAGGGCGTACTGCAGGCCTAATAAGAGTTTCAACTGCAAAGTGCCAGAAGAATGATGGCTTTTGAAGGTAATTTTATATTAAAAACAAATAATTTTACTGTAATGTATTGCCTAATTTTATCCGTTTAAAATTAGTAGCCTTATTAGAGAAAATTTCAGGCTTTTCCAGCCTGACATTGACAATCTGTCAGAATTCTATATTTTGCAAGACTTAAGAAAATAGCTTTACGAAACTTCAGCTTTTCCAGCTACAGTAAAAACCTTGAGCACGTGGTTAACAGAATGTGGGGTTTAAACTTATCGCGAGACTGGGTCGTGTTCTTTATGCAATAATCTTGTTGTTGGCACGGGCAAAGCCACCCGTCGCATGCAATATCGCGTTGGTAACTATGAAAATGAGCAGGACAGAATAAATACAGTTTTGGTCAAATCAGAGGAACAGAGGGTGATCTGAATTTTATGTAAGGTTGCGTGCTGGGATGGCAAGATAAAACTCTTGCAATTTAACCAGGGTGCCTAACATGGGGCATGAACCGATCTCTAATAACGGCAGGATCAACGCATTAAGGGCGACGCACATCGAAAAAAAAAAACTGCTGGTGCAGAACCATTTACCCTACATTTTTTATGTTGTGTTGTCTTCTTTTTGTAATATCTAACATTCAAATACACCATCTGAATTGTTTTTCTGAGAGCTTTTGAAAGGTGCTATTTTCAAGAAGATAGGATGAGTGGGTCGTAACTTATTTTGCAAAAAACTATAAAAGGTCCTGAAAATGACAAGTTAGTGCGAGAAATTTGTTCACGAACCCAAATAACTGAAAATTCTTCTCCCAACCAAGCAGACCATTTTAGCTCTTAAAACGTTTGTTACTGACGAGCTCCCAAGAAAAAGGTTATCCCGAGTCTTGTACTCGGTACGCAATTCTGCTTGGGCTTTGGAGCAGAAAACGGATTCCACACCGTTCTGCGTCATGTTGTGCTAGAATTACATAAAATGACGACCTAAACAACTTTTTCCTGTACCGTTTTGGGGGCTAAAGCTTAGTTTTGACCCTCATAAATTATCAAAAATTGCTCTTTTTGGTGTCAATCACCGCTTTAGCTTGTTGCCTGCATAACCGGAGTAGCTTTTACACCAAACTTGATGGTCCTGATTTCAACGCAACGGAATGTACTGGGATGCAGATAAACCTTTACTGCATCCAACATAGTATTTACTATACACAATGTTTACCACAAAGTTTTATAGTAAATTTGTGATTTACACACAAACACTGCCTTTTTATAAATTACATGCATTTCCATTATTTATAAAATGTCGTATTGCCAGCTTTTTTGTGTCCACCTGCACTAATTGGCACTAAAATCACATAATCAATGAAATAGATTCATTTACTATTCTAATAATAAGCGTTCTCCTATGACACTTGGAATGATTCACCTACATGTTCAATGGGCCATGGGCTGGGCTTGTCGTAGTCCCGTCCTGGGTGCGTGATCCAACTCCCTTTTTATAATTTACTTCGTCTTCCAATTACGTTTCATTTCTGCATACAATCTACAACAAAACAAACCAAGGAACGGTTCTCGTTAAGCCAAACGTACACCGTGACTGCTCAGCCGTGACCTTACAACAGTCACAGGAACGACACACAAGAAAAGCTCATCCGCTGATCGGCTCCTTTTAAACTCCCAGAGCCGGTGGTCCAGTCACCAAATCACCAAAACCACCCCCCACCAACTCGCACGATGAGCAACTAAGACCCTTTCCTCTCACACACACACTCTCCCGTATCGGTTCTCTCGCCCCTATTCCTCAATAAACCAAATATTTGAGAACAAATTGGTATGCGATTTCTTCTAATCGCATCTGTACGACAAACCTCTGGATGGGGCGATGGGGGTTCCGCAGGACCTTTCTTTCGCTCGTCATCTCTGCTTATCCAAGTCGTTGTTTACAACCCCGATCACAACCATTTATCCCTAATATGTTTCGCACTCCTCGAAGACACTCTTTTCAACCCTCAGCGCTATTTTCACCTAAAGTCTCACCATTGTTTTGCTTCTTTCCAGTCCTTTCTTCGCCATACTTGGCCCTCAATCGCAGCTTCTTCCTTCCGCCACCAGGGAACTCCACTTCCTCAACCAGAAATTACTAAACGCCGACCGGTTCAAAACCGCAAAATGCTCTAAAAAGAAAATTTTTTAAATCATTATTATTGTTTTTGCGCGTTTGGCAGCTTTTTTATTGCGTGAAATGCTTTGAAATGAACAATGAGTAAATTTATATAAATCCTGAAATTCGAGATTATTTCAGATATTTTACCCGACTTTATGACGGATGCTATCTTTAAATGATGATACCGCCTCAAGATGCCACTTCCTGCATTAATGGAGTTTTGCATGTGTGAGATTCGGTGAGAAATGTACGCACAAGTTTACGCTGTCACTATTTGCAATTTATTTTTTGATTTTTAAGCAAGCACTTTAAAATGCTGAACAATCACTAAGAGTTACAATAAATACAGAAATTTATTTATTTGACAGATTATTTTTTTTTTATGTTCCGCGATTTCTCCTTTTCAATGTTTCGGCGGAGTTGACGCTCATCATGAGAGCCGTACCAACGTGGGTGGATAAAGTGCACGATCGGGATCAAATTGAACAATGGTAAGAACCGATCACTCGCCGATCGTTGTGCAGGAGGTTATCAGCAAGTTTCCGTTATAGTGCGATGTGGGTTTCGGTGTGATTCTGGGGTTCAGCCGCTTAGTGTTTTAGGTGCGCGTCTGCACGTTTGTTTACTTTTCAAATTTCTTCAATGGGGAATGCAGTCACCGGCGTCTGACAACTGAACGACAACATTGGCAACTGAATTACTGCATGAATTCTTGCCTAATTATTTCACTCTTGGTGTGTGATTTTGGATGAGTTTCATCTTTACGAGAGCTGATTTGATCCGGTTTGGGTTATCCGTTCAGTCTAAATGGCTTTGGTTGTGAAAGGTAGCGTTGCCCCTAGCAACGGATGAGCGCTTGTAAGAAATATCGTTATATAAGATTTTGCCATTTGATCAAATCCATTCTTGGATATGATGCCACTTCTTTTTTTGTTTTTTATTGATGCCCTTTATTTTTTTCTTTGATTTAGTTTAGGAAAACTGGTGCTAAGGGGGACCGGTCATTATTACTGGGGGGGGGTCATGAACTTGTTGGACCCTCTCGAGGAGGTGGGAGGGAGGTTCATACATTTTTCAGTCAAGAGGGGTGAGGGGTCACACACAAAAAAAAAAAAAACACTCACCAAACTGGAATAAAATCATTTTGGAACTCAAAAGTGGCACTTTCAGCAGTCTAGATCTCTAAAAGTGCCACATCCTGGAGTCCCCAACTCCCCTATTGTAATGTCCTAAGCGGGGACACACCTTAGCCCAGCGTGGGCACCAATGGTAATAAACAC
>JAHWFP010230527.1:8622-24370 GCA_023313725.1 Lithobius niger
CCCACGCTCACAATAATTCCCACGAAGGTGCACTACACATTTTTCTCCTGTCCAAATTTGACATCAAAAGGAAGACGAGCATGGCAACAAGGCATCGTGCATAAAGCCAAGTTGCGTACTTTCACTTCCTGACAATGAACTTGAAAAGCAAGTTCCCACACGAAACTTGATTACTCAGTCTTCAAGGCGGAATTGACCGATGGCAAAACTGCATTTGAAAGGGGGTGTCGCTCACCACCATACCAAGGTAATTTTCCTAAGCTATCCTGTTAGGCGGTTATGTAAAAAATAATAATACGGCTACAAGGTTTTCTTTTGTTTGGCTGTGAAGTCAACGAAAACGGTAGTGCTTTCTTCAAGTGCTGTAAGCCTTGACCGAGAGTTTAAAGATGCTCGCTTCATTGTACTGAATGGTGGCTTTCCTGCGAGACAGGGTTTCTTACATATAGTCAAACCTATACGCAAATGTTGCAAAATGTCAATAAACAAATGCTCATCGAGTACTGCAGCTAAGAATGCGGTCATTTAGATGAAAAAGTGCCAAAGATTATGGTCTGACCAGGACTTAAACCTAGAGGTGGTCTTTAAACTGCTGCACAGAAGTTATATGTACACATACACATTTTTCTAGAAGGTTTGGGAAATTCAAAGGTGGTAAAAACCATGGTTTTTCCCCGTCCATTTATTCCTGAAGAAAGGATTAAGTCTCATCTCGTTGATGATCCCATGCAGCTTCAAGTTTTTCGCATACTCAATATACTTAAGTTTCCAAAGTTCGGTCCATTTTTGTAGAAATACATTTTTAGGTTAGTATTTAGCAAAAACGGTATTCCAAACTTGCAAAAGAAAAATATGACCCACTACCACTTGATGAGCTGCATTGGACAATGACATGGCCCACTTAGAAAGAAAAATTCCCATACCAATGAAAATTCCAGAAAAATCCTTCGTTTAAGAAGGGTTAGAGTATATAGTCGAAACTTCTTCTTTTCCACCACCATAAGTAAGTCACTTACCGCTACCAAGTTTAAGGAGACATCTGTTAGACAAGTACTTCCCAGATCAAAGGCAAAAATGTTTTTCCAGCTTGTAAGGACGGCATCTTTTTGGCTTTTTTTTTTAAATCAAAAAGCTAGAAGGATCATCCCCCCCCCCCCCTCAAAAACATATAGTACCCTGTAGACCACTGAATGATCACTACGAATACGATCACCATGATCCGATCGATATGAAACTTTTACTGTTAAAAGGATCTGCTTGAAACTGGTATACGGTAAAATAGTTTTTTTTTTTTAACTTGACGTTGGCTACTACATATATTTTAGTTAGCTTCAGACTACTTTCAGTTACTAACTCAAGGAAAGCGCATAGATTTCCTTCATTTTTCATATACCACGACTGAATGAATGGTTTGTTGCACAACCATCCTGTGATTACTAGTCGGAATACCAGAGTTGTGAAAGCGAATCAAGCTTGTTGTGTAACTTATCACTTCAAACTTGACACGCAAGCAATAATTTATCACGTTTTACAAAATGGAGCTCAGGTTTATTTTTGAAAGCTTCTTTATTTTTTAATCGGCCACAGTTTAACACGTTCAACACGACTAACGAATATTTTACTTACCAAAAATTTGATGTGAAGCAAACAGATCCCAAGTAAAGAGAATTGCCTATTAAAATACTCTTAACTTCATGCTTGTCATCACTAAAAATACAAACAAGTAGCGTGGCTGGAATTTTCGAGGTTCCTCGTGTTTCAGAAGTAAAATCTGCAAAATAACACTTGGAAGAGGAGACACCTCACAAATATTACGTGTCTTTTTAAAACAGAGGTTCTTCTTTTAAACCCAAAGTTTCAAATCGTCACGACGAGGCAGTAAGAAATTCTTTTTTGCCTTTCGGATTATTTTGCTATGCAACAGTTGAGCAGAGTGCGAGGTGGAGGCCCCTGCCATTCAGTCTAGACTTAAGTATACCTACGAATTCGATTAATAATTTAGAAAAGTCAGCCATCGGATTTAGTATTCCTTGATAATCCTACAGTAATCTTATTAATCTGACAGTATTTCGTTGTAATTGTCAATAATCCGATATGTAGGAAACTCCAAAGATGAGTGCTGGGCAGGGAATACCAAGTATTTTATCTAGTAATCCAAGCATTCTGTGTACCAATTCAGCAATCCAAGCAACACCTGTATTAATTCAGTAGTCAAACCTTGTGCACAGTAATTGATAATAATCAAGTGTACACTATTTTGATCCCCTCGGATTAAATTTAAATATACAAGGTTCTGGTTCGAATGTTTCAGAAGACTTTTTTTGCATCTGTTCTGTACTTTATTAAAGAAAAAAACGGGGAAATGTCTTACATTTAACTATTTTCGAATTTGTTCGTTACGTGGCTATTTGTTTGTGCAGATGCATCGTTGAACAACTTTTTAAAATGCTGCCACAAAAGTTGCTTTAATACATTAATAAATTCGTAAACACCATTTCGAAAACGAGAAGAATCGCTTGAAAATTCGACCAGCAAAGGGTTTTTACATTTTTTTGGCCAACAAAAAGCAACAAAAAATGTCATCATTAAGATTGGACAATCAGGCGACCCAAAGCGTAATAAAAAAAAAAAACTCAAATTACAATTGGATTCAAATGCGGATATGGAAACTACCTCTACACAATTACTCATCTCATCCAACTATTACTTCAGGCACTTGTTAACGCAAATTGAAAGCATGTTAAATTTAATTCAGATCAGTTAGTATAAACTTAAAATTACTCCAGCATCACAAACCAAAAAAAAAACACACTTGCTCCCATTCCACCTCCCTTCAAACAAACAAAAACTAGCTCATCAGAAAAAAAGGAGAAAGTATAATAGACAAAACAAAAACACCCAACCCAATAACACTTTCAATTCAAACTTTAAAACTTTATTTAATAAGATACTACTTTCGACTAATAGAAGTCGATAACAATCAAGAAATGCACAATTAGCTGTTACGTAACTATTAAAGTTGGTAAATAGTTTCGATGCTTTCTTTTTGTCACACCTCAATAATTCCAAACAGCTAAATGCTACAGTCTACCGGTTTCAGCCAGATGAAAGCTTTGACACAAATACCAATAGAATTTTCCTGGTAAATGCAATCCTCCCAAAACAAAAGTTGCTAAGGATTCCTGCCAACTTTCCGGCCGTTTTAATTCATTGATATCAAACGTCAAGCCTTTTCGTCAAGTTAACCACACCGTGTTAGTTGGAAGGGAATGAAAA
Source organism: Lithobius niger (assembly GCA_023313725.1). Taxonomy (NCBI): domain Eukaryota; kingdom Metazoa; phylum Arthropoda; class Chilopoda; order Lithobiomorpha; family Lithobiidae; genus Lithobius; species Lithobius niger. The sequence goes on from JAHWFP010230527.1 coordinate 11,899, forward strand.
ATCTTAAGACTGCTTACAGTTTTAATGTATTTCATCTCATGTTTGAAGTCTTAGTTAGCGGGATTAACTTGGGGAAAGAGTTTGGCCTTTGATGTCTTCAAAATATCCGAAAGCTGGGAGGGAATCCTTAAGTTTTGTTTTGGGGAGATATATCTTTTTAGTCCAAACTAATAAGTTCATTCCCCCCCCCCCCCCCCGCCATTCAAAGATAAAAAGCCGAATATCTAGTTTCAGTCCTTTTTTTTTTTGGTACTGGTAGGTTTCCAATTACTAGTACTAATGGAAACCTACTGTGTCATAATCTTTGTCAAGAACCTACTGTGTCATAATCTTTGTCAAGAAGTCCACGATATTGCATCAGTTCTTAACTCGTGCAGCTTATGTGTCGATTTCACTGTCGACCGTGCAACTAAACTCAATGAGGTGTCATTAGTGCAAACAACACGTTGTTACAGCAACACACCATCAAAATCCTACATCCGCTTCTAGGCGCAAAAAAAAATTAGTAATGTGTACAGTGCTACCAATTAGATGGAATTTTTTCCTTCTTAGGGGAAAAATGCTCTTCAAACGGAAAAAGTATTAAACACTGAAAAAATGGGCAAATTCTGGGTTTTATTTGCCAAGTTGCGATTTTCTCTAGTGACTCACGAACTTGTCTCCATCTACTTTCTCGAAACTTCCATGACGTCACTCATAAGCTTAGACTCCCAACAAACAAGTGGACACATTTTAAACCCTTAACCAACCAACATTTATAATTTGCTTAATGTTTATTTCTCGTCTGTTGCTGGCTTATTACTGCTAAAATCACGAAAATGTGAGGCAGTACTAATTTTTACAGGTCAAGCCATACACCTCCTGTGCCATCAAAACAGGCACATATTTTTTTTTAAAGTTAGGAAATGTTAAAAATTAGTGGAGTAATGAAAGAAAATTAAATAAGGGAAGTAAAAAAATGGCAATTTTTTTTGCAGGGAAAATAAAGGGAAATTTTGTCTATATTCGGGGAAAATCTGTAGTGAAATAGTGGAAGCACTGGATGCACAACTAAAAGAAACTTTACCAAAAACTCCAAAATACCAGTGTTACCTGGTTGATTTTTTTTAATTTTGCTGCCTGTTGTAAATATACATTACCTTTTTAATACCATTCTCCTTCACTCGATGCTGTTCAATCTAGAGAAAATAAATCGAAGATGTCCTTGCGGTTCGCTACCTACTGCGCAGCCTCCTCCATATAAAAGTCAAAGCGGAGCGGCAATGCTCACCTTTTCGATCTTCTATCGTGCCCAAACGGCGACTAGAGGGGATGAGGGCGGGACAAAGGTAACGTATATTTTCAACAGGCAATAGAAACCAAAATCAGCCAGGTAACACTGGTATTTTGGAGTTTCTAGTTGCCTTGAAAATATCCATTACTTTTTTTAATAGCAATCCCATTGACTTTGTCAAGGCGGTGGGCGTCATTTGACAGGAGTTCCCTCAGGTAGCTACCAGTTCCCTTCACAGAATGATAAAGTGTGTACAAGGGGTTACAGTAAACGATGGGCAGCAACAAATGGCCCGATACGGTATAGTCCTTCAGCATGGTGGGAGGTAAAGACGGTAGGATGCCTCCAGGAAGCAGCTTCCATAATTTCAGTAACAGGAAATGTTACTATGAGCCCATGAGGTGGAAATGGCAGTTTCAGTCATGAAAGTTCGTGGGCTGTTACTCTGATGCCCTCTGTGACACAGTTGATGTCTAGTGCTTCATAAGCTTGAACGATGACACTCTTGAGCCATGTAGCGATCATCCGTGCAGAAGTTGTTCCAGTTTTGTTACAAAAGGGGAGGAAAAGTTGAGAACGATTCCTGCGGATAGGTTTGGATGCCTGAAGGTAAAAGCGGATGACTCGGACTGGACATAAAGTACGTTCCTCATCATCCCCCAGGATGTTGGAGAGAGAGGGAGTGATGAAAGGACGAGAACGCTCGTTGGGTTTCTGTGTCTTGGCTCGGAAGGAGGAATGCGGAGTTAGGGTAACTCCGGTGTAGTCAGGTAGGAAGAACATCTTTTTCGGTAGCTGACAAGGCTTGAAGTTCACTACAATGGAGGCAAGCTGCCAAGGCAACCAGGAATACGGTTTTCCTAGTTAGGTGACTTAAGCGGGAGGAGGTCATAGGTTCGTATGGTGGAGCCATTAGTGCTGCTAGCACTATGGATAGATCCCAGTCTGGGAATTGTTTGCTAACGCGTGGTCTGTCCAAGTGGAAGGAATGTATTAAGGATGAAATCCGGTAGTCTGTGCGGAAGTTCGTGTTATCTGCTGTTTTAAAGACTGCATTTAGTGCAGAACGATAAACTAGAATCGTGGATCCCCTTAAGCCGCTTTTGAATAAGGTAGTGAAGAAGTGGAGGAGGTCATGTATAGGGGGATTCATTGGATCAACTTGTTCTGTGATACACCAATGAAGCCATCGCTTCCAGTGGCTGTCATATATCTTATTGGTAGAGGCACGGACAGCGCTTGAGGTGATAAGGACGGTCTCGTCCTCAACAATGCTTGTTGTGCGGAGGAGTTGGATGATAGTAGCCACCCGTGAAGGTGTAGTGATTGGAGGTTGGGGTGTAATATCAGACCATTGTGTTGGGACAGTAGGTCCAGTCGAGACGGTAATTGACGAGGAGAGTGTAAGAGGAGGCTGAGGAGCAGCGGGAACCATGCGCGGCTGGCCAGTTCGGTGTGATAAGGAGGAAGCGCCCCTGACAGCTGGCGATTTTGCGCAGAACAAATGGGAGGAGGCGAGGAGGGGGGAAGGCGTATGCATGAAGTCGGTTCCAATCCACTGTTAGTGCATCCACAGCCCATGCTTTGGGATCGGGTAAAGGACTGATGAACAGGGGAAGTCTGGCATTGAACCTCGTGGCAAAGAGGTCTACCACTGGCTTCTGCGAGAGGAGGAACAAATTGTGGCTTACTGTAGAATTAAGCGTCCATTCGCCGGTGGGTGGCTTGCGGCGTGATAGGGAGTCTATCACATTCATTGTCCCTGTGATGTGTAGGAGGCAAATGCGGTGGCGGATGCAGAACTGGAAGATTTGCGAGGTGATGTGGTGTAGGGATAGGGAGTGTGTTCCGCCTCCCTTCCGGAGGTAGGCGACAGCTGTGGTGTTGTCTACGTGGACTTGTACAACTCGTCTCGTCACATGTTCTTGAAAATGTTGCAGGCCTAGGAGGACTGCACGTAGATAGAGATGATTGATGTGGTCTGTTGTATCGGTTGGCCAACAACCGGAGACTGAGGTTGTCGATGTGAGCTCCCCATCGTGATTGGGAGGCATCTGCTAAAAGGTGTAGAAGATGGGGCGGAGGGCTCGTGGAGGGGGAACCGTTGCAGTGAGATTGAAAATATCCATCCACCATTTGAAGATGTCGATTGGGAAGGATGGGTCGAGTTGTTGCGGTGGGAGATTCAAGGCCGACCGAGGAGAAAGCCATCCAGATTGTGATACCTCTGTTCACCCCAGGTTTTTACAGCAATATTTTTCTTTGCAAAAAGAAAACGGGTGGAACTCGCTTCATTTTCAACCTGAAGCCACTCAACCAATTTGTTCTCAATCCACACTTTCAAGCCCCTGCACCAGGATTGGCCCAATGAAGGAAACGATAATGGTGCAGGGGAAGCGCCATCCACCTTCCGTAAGGGACTAGGTCTGCAAAGGCGTCTATGGTCCCGATAGCGAAGGCAAGGTATCGGAACGTGTGGACCGCATGAGTAGGAAGAATCGTGCGGAGTAAGGTGGTTTTCTATCCGTTGTAGAGATGGCATGATACATGCCGTGCGGAGGTCGAAGAATACTCCGAGGAATAGGAAGGACTTGGCTGGTTGAAGACGTGACTTTGGGAGGTTTATACCGAGTCCTAGATGGTGAAAAAGACACGACGGTGCGCAGGTTGGTGATTAGGGTAGTGGGGTGTGGATGAGAGAGGATACAGTCGTAGAGGAAGGCGTGTATACGGACGCCTTGTTGGTGGAGGCAGGCAAAGCTGGTTTTAGAACCATAGTGAAAATTCGTGGGGCGGCGTTTAATCAAAACGGTAGGCAAAGGAACTCGAAAACGGTTCCGTCTAGTAGAAAATGGAATAGGTGGCGGACAGAGACATGGAGTGGAATGTGAAGGTATGCGTCTGCTAGGTCGAGGGAGCCTGTCCAGTCGTTTGGTTGAAGCGATTCTCAGATGGAGGACACTGTTTCCATTTGAAAGTGTGGATTGAGAACAAATTGGTTGAGTGGCTTCAGGTTGAAAATTAAGAGAGTTCCACCAGTTTTCTTTTTGCAAAGAAAAATGTTGCTGTAAAAACCTGGGGTGAACAGAGGTAGCACAATCCGGATAGCTTTCTTCCGGAGAAGGGATGTTAGTTCTGCTCGAAGCGGAGCGGAGGATGGTGATTCCAGGTCCCATGATGGATCTTGCATCGGAGGTCGAGGGGAAAATCTTGGCTTGAAGCCGTCAAAAATAATTGAAATGATCACTGGGTCGGAGGTTATCATCCGCCAGGCTTTCGCGTGATGTCGAAGGCGTCCCCCTACAGCTTATGGGGGAGGCAGAATGTCAATAATTGTCACGTCCTCTATGTCGGGGCTGAAAGGAGGATCGTCGTTTCCGATCGGGGGTGAGGGAACGGCCCACGGAATGACCGCGTTCGCGTCCCTGGGTGCGGAGCGTAAAGGGCGAAGCAGCACGTGGGGTCCGATGCGGAGGAGAGTCGGGAGGTTTAGTGGTTTTCCAGTCGTCTTTGGGAGTATCAGACTTCGTAGGTGTAGGACGAGGACGACGCCCTTGGCGAGTCTTGATGATCGCGGCTTCCGGGAGATGTCAAGGTGAGGAGCCACTTTTGGTATTAAACCACGAAATAAAGATTCAGATTCGTGGATGGGTTGATTGTGGAGGAGACGGCGAGTGGAGTCATGCAGATTCGTAGCCGTGATTAAATCTACTTCTCGTAGTAAAAGAGTCGACTTGAAGAGAGTACGTGTGAACCTGTTCATGGCGTGGTAAGTAGCGAAGCAGCTCTTCCGGAAGACTTGGTTAATGAGGAAGGCTAACTAAGAGTGTCCTCCGGCGGAGGGGCAGCATAAATTCATTCACATAGTGCGTTGGCTGCGGTGCTAAGGACGTCTGCTTGTGATGCAGCACGGAGGCCCAGGCGGAGAATTCGGTCTTGTCGCGGAGGACAAAAACGGGAACTGTTGCTCGGCGAGGGAGGTAGAGAGCCGAGCCGAAATCCAACTTTGTATCTGCGTCAAAAATTCTGATTGAGGATAAGTATCAAAGTTACGTGGGTTGGCTGTACCTTCCCCTATAGGACGGAAGAAATAATTTTCACGACCCGGACAAGGAGGGTCTTTATCTAGCTCCAGAGGCGAACCATTTCCAAGGAGGACGCCTCCGTTGCGAAGCAAAGTCGTTAGGAGGGTAGTTGACTGTCCAAAGACTGGAAGCTGACGAGGCAGTTGATCGCGGAGGCCAAAACCAAATCCTGTAGCCAGGCCTCTGTTCTTGGATGCTGGGTCGTTGGCTGCGGAACGTTTGTATAGGAACCAGTCTGGTATGATTCTTTCAATAGTTTTCAAACACTCAGGAAGGGGAATCTCGGAAGGATCCGGATCACCTTGGAACGGAGGCTCGGGCCATCCTGAGAGCGACGGGTCTGGCGAATAATAGGAGTCCTGCTCATCAGCTATGGAAGCGTCCAGCGGAGGTACGAGAGGTGGAGCTGGAGGGGCAGGAGGTGGAGGTGTAGGAGTGGCGGAGGGACAATGTCGTTTGGAGACTGAACTTAACCAGGCAATTGTATAGCCGGCCACAGGCATCTTCCGCTTGAAGTTGCGAAGGGAGGAGTCCATGAGGGAGTGTACTTGTGATGATGCAAGAGGTTCGGTGGTACGGAGAGTTGTGGAATGTTCTGGGACCGAATGCTGGGAGGAGCGTGAAAACAGGTCCAAAGGTGTAAATTGAGGGCTGATGGATGAAGCCAATTTGGCTGCAACCTTCCGTGCTTTAAGCTGGAGTTTAAGGCAAGCAGAGCACTCCTTTGTGTGAAAAAGTCCTTCCGAAAGGGAGCGTAAATCTCTTGCCGGAGGCGGTTGGCTACACGGGATTGGAGACGTGGCTGCAGTATCGCAGGGCATGGAAAACGACTCGGATATAAGGGTATTCAGAGGCGGAAGAGGCTCCAACGAATCCTGTTCTGTTTGAGTTCAAGGACTTCAACGTTCTCTGCAACGGACGGAGCGTGGACTGGTGATGCAGGAAGATGAGCACGGACGGAGGAGTCCTCTCCTCCCTAGGTGTCCCTTTAGCTCTAAGCATCGCAATGCGGAGGCGGAAGTGGAGGGTAGAAGAAGCGGTGGTCCCGAAGCGAAGTGAACAGCATGGCGCTAGAGAAGAAAAGGTGAGCATTGCCGCTACGCTTCGACTTTTATATAAGGAGGCTGCACAGTACATCTGCACAGTAGGTAGTGAACCGGAAGGACATCTTAGAATTATTTTCTCTAGATTGAACAGCATTGAGAGAAGGAGAATGCTATTAAAAAAGGTAATGATATTTTCAAAGCAACTAGAACCATAATTTTTAGAATTAAAATTAGTTTTTGTGTCTTTTAATTCCTACTGCAGCACCAGTCATGTACAACCACATAATACAGAAAATGTAAGTGTAACTGGAGAATGAGTAAGAACCCTAACTTTGAAATTAAAATTATTTTTTCAGAGTTTAACAATTACCTTTAGATTTATTTCCTAGTTTCAAGTGCCTACAGCTGCACAATAAATCAAAGGTACATTTGCCTACAGTATGTGTAACAGGATAATGAGTAAAAATTAACGTTACTAAAATTAGTTGTTTGCAATTAGTAGTATTTTAATATATTAACCTGCCATAATTTTGAATACCACTAAGGAACCAGTCATTCGTTAGGGCCAGTGGTGGAACAAGGAGGAAATGATGTCATCAGAATTCCCCCACCCCCATTTAGAACCCTGAAAAAAAATCTAGATCTCCTGCCCCTAATCAACCGACAAAAATAATGAGATCCCCCCCCCCCCCCAAATAAAATGCACTTTTCTTACGCCTATTGGGACTGTCTGCAGACGATTTGCTGTAGCCATTGAAAAAACTACACTTTGCAGTACTGATACGGACAGCTTCAAAACCTTGTAAATATTCACATCGTGGGGGTTAGGGGGATGCCCCCCAGAAGATGAGAAGTTTCTAGAAATACAGACTGCTGAAAGTGTCCTTTTGAGGTCCAAAATTTACTTTTTCCAGTTTGGTCAGTGTTTGCTTTGTGAGCCCTCCTCCCTTTGACGGAGCCTAAAAATGTACGACACCTCCACTCCTTGATAGGGTAAAAGAAAATCCATGCCCGCCCCCCCCCCTCTCCGGCGATCAATAATGAACTGTCCCTAAATTATGAAAAATATATAAAATGTTAATCGCAGTTTCATTAGGGAAAGCCAGACTACAATACCCCTCAATTACCACGATATTAAGGAGAACTGACAATTTTGAACAGTACACCTGCAAAAACTTGTTACCGCCTACATAAGTTTGAATATAGACATGTTCTCCTAGCAACTGATTGTTTCGCATCGTCTAGAACCCAACCACAAAAAAAATGAAAGACACGTGCATGATTAAAAGGCAAACTGTTGCTGGCCAATTGTGCGTGTGTTTGCCCACAAAGACAGTAATCAATAGTGAGCGAGTGACCAACGGAAGCCTAGTAACACACTGTTTGTTGGCCACTTGGATTGCAAAGGTGGGGTTTCATTTAACAAGGTCGCCAAACAAATTACATTTCACAATCCGTAATTAGTATTATGATTAACATTTCCAAGGAAAAATCTATAAAGAAAAAAAAAAGAAGAAAGAGTACGTCATATATACATTCGGAAATAAATCATAAAAATGCAAAGATTAATTGTTGGAGCACGAAATAAAGTCGCAAGTTTGTCTAGGAAAAAACAATTATAAGAAAAAGTTAATGAGTTTCCGGCAGTTTTGATCTAGGCCGTTGACAGTTCCTGCATGAAAATGTCGATGTTAATTTGAAATTTTTTCTAACTTAAAAAAAAACTTTTTTTCTAAGATGGTTTAAAACCAATAAAAATAGTGTAATCATGATACCACACATGAAACTTCTACTTACACATGGGCATCATTATGCACTGAACGAAAGTGAACAATTTTCTGAATTTTCAAGCATTTTGAAACATAGAACCAACATTTTCGGATCCCAATATTGGATTTTGGATTCAGAAAAGTGGTAGGCTACATACGTCGTGAAAGTTTAATTTTAGCATTTTTTTTTGGGGGGGGGATTTTCCTGAGTTCCGTTTGAAATGAGACTTGTTATAGGATTTATGGCAAACGGGATTATGGCAAACGGGCGGAAGCCATGCTGGCAGGTATACCCTTCCGCCAATTCTGAATTCGTGGTGCATTTAAAATACATGTTGCACACTGTATTAAAAAAAATCTAACTTTTGGTACCACAATACGGCAAATGAGCGTTCGTGTAGGAGTGATCATCTGACGCTATGATTATTTTTTTTTACAAAAAAAAAACCCTGACAATTTCGTTGCCTAATGGTTTCCCGTCCCATTGTTTTTTTTTTCCATCAGGCTTTGACACTTTTCAAATCTAGAAATACCTTACTTTGTGTAAATTTAGCAGTAAATTTGGAGGGGGGGTGGGGGGATAATCGTACTGCACTGAGGGTACTTAAGGTTGGTTACCTTAAATTCATTTACTCTTTTAGGTGTATTAAACGCTAAAATTTTATATGTATAAAGATTATTATAAAAATCAATTTTAAAAAGCAAGACATCAAGGCTGAATGAGGACCAGTCCAAGCCAGCTCGTGCCGGATTTTTATCGGCCGTGTTTACCCATCTAGGGGGAGGGGTGTATCGGATATCGTCCGCTTTCCGAGTACTGGAATCTAACAATGTCGAGGGCACACAGTGCCCGAGCCATTGTTGGATTCCAGTACTCGGAAAGCGGGCGATATCCTTCTTCTCACCCGTTTTGAAGCTATCAGTCCGACCAACATGGTGAGCGCCAGTGGAATACATTGTTGCGTTTAGCCAGAAGAAAGTTCGTGTAGAATATTCGTCAAGACGTATTGCTACACGCAACGGAAAGCGCAACGTTTAATTTTGAAAGCGGTTGCAATGTTGTAATTAACATGAATTCTTGAACTATTTTTTTCTCATTTGAGGTGGTGTTGTTTTCAAAAATTATTCCATTTAATTGAATATATTTGGTTGCTTTATTCCTTTTTGTCATTTAATGGAAACCAACGTTTGTAAAGCAGCAGTTGCAATGTTGTGAGTAACGTGAATTGTTGAACGTGGTTTTTTTTATATGTTTTTTTTTTTTAATTTCAGTAAATTTATTACATTTGTTTTCTTCCACTTTTCATTTAACACAAACGGGGGCTGGGATCCACGTGGAGTGCTCGTCCTCGATCATTGTTGCGATCCCGTCAAGCTGTATTGTTATAAGAGGACTGAGATCTTCAAATCGGGTGAGAAGCAGTCCTTACGTCACAACGAAAGGTTTGCGTGCTGGTAGATGGATCATAAGCGAGTATTATTTGCTGGCCCCGCAGCATTCAGACAAGTTCCAGAAAGGTTTGACACCTAATGGTCCCGGGGACAGGGGGTACTAAATCTGACGTCATGGACGTGCCAATAAAACGTTAATCACCTTATTACCGATTAACATAAACAAAATCTTTAAAATATTGGTTTTTATTGGAAATATAAAACAAATGTAATAAATTTACTGAAATTAAAAAAAAAAAAATCCCAGCCCCCGTTTGTGTTAAATGAAAAGTGGAAGAAAAACATGTTTCACATAGCAAACTCTCCCGATACAGAACGCTTTCCGTAGCTTGTCTTAGAGTTGTCATTTTCATTATCGTTCTCAATTGAAAAAAAATTAAGGGAGGATTTATCCTCCAGTTTTTTTTTAATAATTATTTAGTAATAAATTAATATCCTTGTCCTCAAGAAGGCACAAGAGTTGAGAGTGGGTTGTTTTACAACCACTTACAATGTGCCCAATTTACAGGGCTAACTGAACTGTACCCAGAGGCAGAACTTTCTGCAACTGTCTGCAACACCGATTGTCTGCAGCTAATCTGTTTTTATCATATGGTTACCCACATGTTTATTGGTTTTCATGAAATAACTTTTCAGTGCTTTATCCTATTGAGCTGGCTACTCCACCAATGGAAAGGTCTCGTCGAGACGATTAAAATGGTGAATTGGAATGTCAAAATCGGTCAAAAATTAACAAAACTGCAGAAATGTGGCCAAAATTTGTCTGCAGCAGCCTTCAACTGTCTGTGACGTACGTATGAATAAATATCAATCCCATAGCTGTCGATATTTTGTCAAGGATTTTTGTAGATAGGTTAAAAGGAGCAGTGGTGTGGTCACTTCAAGTGTGGATGTAGGTCCACTTGGTCTAAAGACTTTTAAAAGAACCAGCCGAATATGAAGACAACCTCCTCACTTAGGAAATTTTAAGCCGGAACACCTCGATGGGAGAAATGACACTGCAGTCTAGTAGACTACACACTGGGAGAACAATTTGAGTTGTGACCACAGGTTCTAGCCTAGTATATGTTTGTTATTAAAGAGCATCAGCTTAACCGTCTGTATCAGAGTATTAAATCGATTTTAGACATTGAAGCTCCAATATATAAAGGTGAAGTAGTTTTGGACATTCAGAAAACAAGAAATCTCTTTGTCTTGGGATTGTTTTTGAAAAATGTGTCTGCACAGATTCAAAGTGGTCAATGTCTTACGGGACGTGCGGCGACCAGACCTGGCTCCCATACTACAGGACGGAGCGCACATTTACTTTGTATGCCCAGAGTAAAATGTGTTTATTTCCTGATAAAAGCAGTGGCGAACACTGGCCGTGATGCAGTTTGCATTCATGGTTATGAAACTACAATGAAGATGTTTTAAGGTCAAACTGCAGCCAAACACCTTATTCACCATTTCCAAGGCTGTGTTGTTGTTGATAAAGCAGCTGTATGTTGTCTATGCTTTTCCCAATGGTGAGATGCATGGCACATTTATTTTTGGCAAAAAGCAGTGTCACATTTCTGCCAATTTTAAACTTAAATTTAAGCATTTACCTAATACACCGGATTTTTACTCGGAAAACTTTTGTGCTTCACTATTATTGCGAACTAATTAGCTTAAGCGGGAATTATAATATAAATCTGCTAGATTTTAATAAAAATGGGAATACTCCGCCTACAGTATTTCCTGGATATTTAATTAACTAGGCCTATGGTTTTAATAGCTCGATAAGAGAAAAAAAAACATTTTTTAAATTTATAATTACAAGCATTTTGGATAGGGTTAGCACAAGGTGCTTCAAGTTCTTGAAAGTGCTCCAATTTAGTAAGGAAAAATGGAGGGCAAGTAATTACCTAAGTCCTTGAAAGTCCTTTAATCTAAATTTTATTTTGGTTGCAATTTAAAATAATGCCTTAGCTTTACGCACGACAAATTCGTAATTTGTTTTAAAAACTTTTATATTATCATAAAATGTTCTTTGAGCTTGTCTTTAAATTCTGTTGCTCCATGCGTTTTCATCATTTGTTTACCACGCTATCGAATCTAAGGTAAAAAAAAAGCTAATGGGAAAAATCATCGGAGAGAAAAGCTATATCATAGGAAAAAAAAACTGCGAAAAATTAAGCCAACAGAAAAAAAAAACTTCATGGTAAAATGCAAGTCAAATTTTGACCATATTTAACTTTTAACTCGAAAACAAAAAACACAAAAGAACTTTTTTCTTCCAGCCTTTTTCCAGCACACGATTAAAACCTGAACATTTTAGTATTTGATAGTGTTGCTGGGTCTTCAGGCCCTATTTCAGGCTGAGCTGCCTTATTTCCGCATGTTTGTTGATTTAAAATAAAGGACCTTAAAAAAATTATATTGGGCTCGTAAGGTCTGATAAATTATGCTGGTTTTGGAAAAAATCATTCCTAATGTTTTTTTTCTGTGCGAACCCTGAAAAGGAAAATAAAGGCTATATTGCTTCAACTTATTTGTAAACTCTTTTTTCATGAACCATGCCAAAAGTCAAAATAAGGCCCACAAGGTGAATGAAACTTCAGTGAGATGATCTTAAACTATTGTCGCAATAATTAAGGACATTGATTGGCACAATTCAGCAATTATGAGGCGGTTGAAGTTCAATATTCGTAGATATCGTAAAGCAACCTATTGTGGTAACAGTTTGATCGACATCACGTAGAATCAGGAAGATCCAGCAAGCATAACACAATACCACCTACCCCAAAATTTTATGCTCCACACAGTTCAGTAAACAAAAAAAATATTTTTCCTTGAATTTTTGGTGAAAACAGGCCGTTCACC
>JAHWFP010230529.1:5197-15565 GCA_023313725.1 Lithobius niger
GCCATTCCCGTTACAGCCCCAGGCTGTAAACCAGAAAAGGTATGCAGTTCGTATCGTACTGCAGACATTCGTCAAATTTCATAGCTGGAAGCCTTTCTGCTATCTCAATATCGGTGAATAATCACCCTATGGGAATTAACATGGGGAAAAGCGGACTAGAAACTAGAAGAATTAGGCCTAGAAGAAACTAGAAACTAGTAACACATTTGCAACGTTACTGAGGGTCACATTTTGCATTGAAAGCCACTTAGCTGACATTCCTACACAAGTTAATTTTTGCCAGGTGGGTCATTGCTCTCTATTTTACCACAATTTAAGCTTTTGTGCCGCATTATTATTTTTCTCCAAGTACCAGAAATGTGCCAAACTATGCTTCAGGATATTAGACACTGACGCTATGGCGTCGCGATACAATGGTTTACGACCTTGACAATTAAACTGATGTGATGTTTGTAGCCTAACTTTTCGCGACACACTAGCGTGTGTCTAGATTTTTGAATAGTTAGTAGGCCAACCACGGGAACAAACTGGCATCACATGACCCCTTGGAACAACTGCATTTAACTGTTACATGTTCAAGAAAGATGGTACCCGTTTCTAATTTGGTTTTCCACTGAAAGTGAATGTTAAAGTGAATAGAGGAAGCAAGACTATTGGTTGAATTCCACGCAACAAGTCACCATTCATTGGCGTTTAGTCCAACCCGTTCTGCGAATGGTAACGAAACTAGAATAAATTCGAGGCCAAAAACAATGAGTTATCATACGCGGCTGCTTTGGTGTCCTGAATCTAGCAAAATTGAGCAAAACTAAAAAATTAATTCTTTCTCCCTTCCTATGCAATATTTTTCGACCAAACTTGACCTGATAGTAGATAAGCCTGGAAGGAATATTTATGCCAAAAATTATACAATTCTGTGAAATAGTAAAAGTAGGGAGCAACACGTAAACTTGAGTAACTGTTCACTTGTTGTTGTTGTTGTTCTTGTTCTGCCACAGTTACAAAAAAAACTATTGCACCTACCTAAAATCTGAAACATGATCTAAGCCATACATTTTCCGGTCCTTCATCCTCAAAGAGATAACTTTTTCAATTAGTCAGTCATTCCGAAGTTAAGGGAACCTGAACGATCAGTTTTATTGTTTTATATTGTAACTATAGTTGTAAAGCCCGTCATGAAGACCGGCGAATGTAGGAGTACATCTGCCCCATAATAGTGAAATGTGTAATTTAAATAATGATGCAGGATCTTGATGCTGGGTAATTACTCTAGGGTGGCTTCGCTCACTTAATCCATGTATCCTGTGATTCAGTTCACCGTCCTTCATTCATTTCCATATCTCGGGAGCAGACGGCGTCTTTCACGTCATGTGGCCTGGTCTTTTTTTTCTTTCTTGGTACTGAATCGGACTGCGTATTTTTGTGTCTTTTAAAGCCCTGTAGTAGATTTGAATCAGTATTTGGCTTCTCCCTCCACCAATATTACCCCTCCACCTATAGCCCCCCCCCCCCGATCGCTCCTTCCTACTTCTTTCCTTTTTGTACTGAATACATGCCTTTTCTTGTGCCTATTTGTGAGTATTTCATCGATAGTAGTCATTGTTTCCTCCGACATACATTTTTTTCCCTTTTCACTCATGAAACCAAGTGCAATGCGACATGGAGAAGACATTTCTGTATAACCTACATTTATATGGCGTATCAACAATTTGCTTTGTTATAGAATACGGGTCCATGATTACGTTACTTCAATTAGTGTGGCGGCGTCTTGAATTCACTGGTTTTGTCCACGGTTTTGGTGCATGTTTGTTTACAGCATTATTGTTACACCATTACTTCAGCATTGTTTCCTTCGCTAAATTCTCTTTCTTGATCTTTCTTAGGGTAAAGGTATTGTTGTTTTTAGCAATCTTAAAGCATTATTTGCTGTGCGCTGGTGAAAAGGCGGCAACTACCGTTTTATGGAGTTTGAGTTTGAGTTTTACGGGTTAAGATTACGCAACAATGCCAATCTGCAAACGCCAGCAGCTAAGCATAAACTTAAAATTCTTCGTGTACCTATATTATATTGTAAGGATGGGAAAGCCAAAGGCTCACAAGAAATAACTAAATACAGATGCAAACCTATTTAAGGCCGTGTCAGTCTGGCTCAGCGGTAGGACCTTGGCCTTTGATTTCAAAGGTCCTGGGTTCGATTCCCCGCTCAGGCAGTCAGACATATAAGTCCAAAAGGCAACGTAAATAGGTTTGCATCTGTATTTAGTCATTATATTGTAAATTATAGCTTTGCTAAACTGTTGATTGTTGATGGGTAGAATAAAAGAATCACTGTTTCTGATAAACAAATATAGTTTTAAACCAAACCAATCTACGTTGTTAATTTCGAGTTGGCAGCTGGAAAGGATAGAATGGTGCATTTATTTCGTAGATGCAGGCTTTCAGAGTCCAAGAGAATTATTGTTTCAAAGTGGGCAGCAACAATCAAGTGGGCATGCGCACGCGTTCATACATTCGCAAATGAAAAAAAAAATATTATTGCCAACAATTTATTATTCACCCGGCCAAGTCATGCAACAAACATCACATCAATTCAATCGTCAGGACATAAACCATTGTTGCGCGACGCCACAGCCACAAAAAAAGTGTTGTAGACGGATTACAAACAAAAACGTCAAGTGGGCCTTAAAAAAGGGTTAAATGATTGAAGTGTTACTTTACATATTAAAATGTACACGGATAAAAGTTTAGCATTTTGAATTTAAATAATAAAATGTACAATTCTGAAAATTACATCTGTTTAAGCGCTGTTTGCTTTAAGAATAATTTAATTCGTACATCCGTTTCTGGTACGAATTAAATTATTCTTAAAGCACAACAGCACTTAAACAGATGCAATTTCCTGATTTGTACAATTTTTTATTGAAATTCCAAATCCTAAATTTTTACCCGCGTCCATTTCAACAAGTAAAGTAAAACTTCAATCATCTAACACTTTTTTTTGCGGCACACTTGACGTTTTTTGTTTTTTAATTATAATATTGCTTTACGATACGTTGTGATAAGGACTGGAAGGGGTTACCCACTAACATCAGTATCGGTCTTAAAAATTCAGAAGTTTGGACAGTAAAAAAAAAAAAAAGGCAGCCCAAGTTAGCGGGAGACAAACTGCACGCAAAGTTCTTAAAAAGGAGCTCTCACAACAGCCTTGAAACCAGCGATAAACAGCACACGCTGAACGAGCTTTCTCTGGCGAATTCGACGCAGGTATTAATTTGTTAGCGTTGGTTTCTAACTTATTGTTTGAAAAGAGAGGATCTTTAAGTCGAGGTGTGAAATGATGAAACGAAACAAGCGGGACAGCGACTACCGAGTCGGAAGCGGTCTTCTGTAAAATTCCGTCACTTTCGGTCCACTTCTGCTTCATACTTCTGGTTTTTTTCAATCATTTTAACCAATTTTTGGACGCTGAATCTAGTGATGAAAGCCGTTTGTTTCTAACAGTTTGGGTCCACTTGTCGGCCACTTCTGGTCACTTGTGGGTCACTTTCGCTTCTTACTTCCGGTTTTTTTTTAATTCATTTTTACGAATTTTTGGATGCTGAATCTAGTAGTGAAAACCGTTTATCTCTCTCTGGTACCGATCATAAAAGAGGGATCAATTGTCAGCCACTTCCGGCCACTTGTGGCCACTTCCGCATTATACTTCCGGTTTTTTTTTTTTTAATTCATCTCAACTAATTTTTGGACTCTGAATCTAATGGTGAAAACCGTTTATCTGTGTCTGGTACCGCCTCCTTAGATAATGACCTCATTTGTCGGCCACTTCCACTTCATACTTCCGGTTTTTTTTTATTCATCTCTACTAATTTTCGGACGCTGAATCATATGGTGAAAACCGTTCGTCTCTGGTTTGGCTCTATCTGGTATCGTTCCGGAGTTCAGGCGACGGACGGACAGACAAAGTCATTGCTATACAGCAAGGTCGAGTGGAACGATAGTATATAGGTTGGTTCTTCCCCAGCTCATTAAGCCATGTTCCCGCCAACATTTCGTGTCACGTCACTGACTCCGGTCTGGTTTGGCTTGTGCGCATGTGCGTAAGCTGTCCAGCTGCATTGTGACGTCATTGGCACCAGTAAAATCAACAACCAACGGAAAAGCAATATGCAAAAAGCACGGAAGAGACCCCTTGCCAGAGAGTAGTCTTCAGCTTTAGCTGTACAGAACAAAAGATTAAAAGATACACTGACGGTCACTGCCATCTATTAGCATGGAAATGAAATAGAGTGTCTACCCTTCGTTTTCTTTTCACATGTTTCTCTTTTTCTCTTTTGACGTAAAGGTTTCCACATTTCGAAAGATAAGTTTGAAACAAACACTTGCTAACAAGTGCCTTCGTGAAATTCGCCAGAATAAGCTTTTACAGAGTCTGCTGATTATTGCTGGTAGTAAAGGCTGTATCTACGGAGGCCAGGATAAATGGATTCTCCATGGATCCTTTAGAGCATATGCGTGTAAAATATGGGCAAGAATTGAAATACACAAATGAGATTTACCAAAAAATGTCCTTTTATAATCAATTAAAACTAGAAATGTTATTGATTTCAGTAGCTCACACTTACTCAGTCCAGCATGAGATGCTGTAATACGTTAGTTTACACCGAAGCGAGCAATGCAAGGTAACATCAAAACAAGGAAATGAATCCAACGTCGACCTTTACGAGTGCATCTGATAGCTCTGCCGCCACGTGCAAGATTTGCTGTAGAAATGCTAAAAGACTCAACCGCTTTGTTTCAAAACGTGTGAGATTGGCTCTAGCAGTGTCATAATAGGGTTTTTTTCCGTACCATTTGTAATTTTTTTTCTGCTTGCTTCACACTAAAAGAACTTTCATCATTACGTAATTTTGTGGCAAAATGGCGTGGCATTGTTCATGTTTGCTCGGAGCCACTGGCTTTATGCATCGCATTCCCATACCGCCGCTACTAAAATTCTACTTCAAATTCGTGCACGTCAAGCATCAAAGTTATGATGTCATGGAAGTTAGGTTCACAAGGAAAACTGCTATAACACTGGTCTGTGATTCACTGTGCAAAAAAAATCAACATGTAAAAAACATTAAATATTTAGAGTTGAAATTGATGAAAAGTGAGCATTTGATAATAATAACAATAACAAGAGGTTTTACCCGTAAAGGGCAAGGAAACGGTAGGGTAAACCACTTACACCGCCCCAATGATCCAAGGATTAATAAGCTCGTGTGTAGAAATTTGAAGAGGTCGATTCCCCCCCCCCCCCCCTCCACACACACACACACTGCACGTTTTAAGAAATCAACCATCGTCGCATAAACGACCGCAGGCGAAAGCGAATTGCAGCATTCCACAATCCTGTTGGAGAAAAAAAGCTTTCTACAGTCTGTCTTAAAGGATTGTTTTTGAATTTAAAGATGGTGTCCGGCAATTAGGTTTTTAAGAGTTACAGAAAAAAAACGCAAGAAAACCGGAAGCTGGTCATGGATCATTTGATAGGTCAAAGCGAGATCGGCCTTGAGTCTACGTAATTCCGATGGTTCTAGTCCCGTACTACGAAGTCTTTCACCAGCCGTTAGCGTGCGTGGTTCAAGTATGGAGCGAGTAAAAGCACACTGGACCGACTCCAGTAAGTCAATTCCCTTTATCAGGTGGGGCGACCATGCAGGGTTCGCATACTCAAGTATTGGTCGCACATACACCTTAAACGCTGAAACTCTTGTCCTTAAATTGGCTTTACGGAAACACCCGTTGACAATGAACAAGCGCCGAAAAGCTTCAGTAGTAATCATAGAACAATGTTCATATTAATAATTTAATTCTGAAAATACAGACGAGTTTTACCTAATTTACATTATTTAAAGAAAAATGCTTAACAAAGGAAACAAAATTGTTGTTTATCATGCGTCGATAAAGGCACAATATCATATGCCTCAGAAACTTAGGAGCATGAACATGATGGATTAAAAAAAATGCAAAACAAAATGATTACAGTTCTTTTTTACAAGCAAAAATTTAAAATCAACTGATGAGATTTACAAAAAAATGAAGATTCAAAATGTTAAAAAATTGTACGATTATTATGTGATGCTGAACGATTTTTTTGTAATGAAAGCAAGTAGGGAAGAGATTAAAGACACCAAAACTTACCCTGCTAACAAAAATCAACTTCTTACCAATAATGACTAAATATAAATTGGGTGAAAAATTTAATAAATTTAATTTATCGGTACTTTTACATAGGCTCTCTGAAATCTTTTGGGATGTGTGCAGCTACAAGGATTTAAAAAGATCTTGTTACTTGGGATTAATAGTAATTAATAATGGCTTTCACGTACCAGCTTTTACCCGAGTTTTATAGTTTGTTAGTTTGTTTTGCCTTTTGATTTGATTGCTTTGTTCGTTTACTACAGTTTGGTCCGATGTGTGTTACAATATGGTGGAGCTTCGTGGTGGATAGGAAGGATGCGAAAAAAAGTTCCCTTGTCATGAGATTCACCGAAATCTAAAAACAAATTGTGAACGAAGTTGTTTCCAAAACAGAATAATGGAATAACATTCAAACAAAACCCAAAATCATTCAAGTATAAGACCTTGCTCGCTTCTCACTCTCGCGTTGAATAAAAAGATTTGCACTAGGCTGATTGCCTCAGGGTGTGCCCCGTCCTACAGAATTTAATTACAATTGTTTGTTCAACACTTTCAACCCCCCCCCCCCCGGGAAAAAAAAGAGGTATATATATAAAATACTCCACTAAGCCAAATCTTTTGTTTTACAGAACATGAAGGTATCGACCGCAATTATTGTCTTCATGCTGGTGACCATGGTAACCTTGTTCCATGAAGCGGATTGTAATTCTCTTGAACGTATTTCGATCCAACGACCTGAGCTGAAGCAGTCGGCGGATCGTGAAGGAAAACAGACAGAGGATGAACGTAATTCACCCCCCGTACTGATGGAGGACTATTTTGACCGTCCCCCACCCTTTTACAAAAAAACAAAGCGTGCTTTGTAGGCTATAGTAATGAACTGAACTTCTGTAAATTTAATAAAAACAAATTTAAATCTGCCTTCTCTTTTATGTGTCTTTTTTTAACGAGGTTGGCTGACATTAAGTAGACGATGACATAAACTTTGGAAAGTTGATCCTGGAGTAAGATATGTACAAAAAGGTCCAAAGGGCCAAAGGGCTGCACCGCTTCAATAGTTTGAGTTGGAGTTGGAGTTTATTACATGGCCTTGGCATACAGCCTCAATACAATTTCAATATAACAATACGATTTAATTGTGAAACGGAAACAATAAGTTAACGGAGGCTGCTTTGTAAAGCCCTAACCAGACTGGCTGCTCGCAGCTGCACGCCGACGTAGTATGGTGTAAAAAAGACTTCAATATTCGTCCTTACCGCAACACCAACCACACGATTGCAGCAATGTTGACCTTGTAGGCACGTAGTTACGCATAGCTTCGCACGAAATTTTCTTCTGTCTGGAGAGGCCTTTACTCGGCCATGGGAGACAATTATTTTGATAATAGATGGCGTGTTCCCAATTGCATTATAAATGGTTACAATCATTTGTGTCAACACCTCCCCAAATGTCAAACCATTAGACACACCTATTGGAGTCAAACGTGAACTGAATGTCAAATTTCAAGCATATTGGTGGCATAAATTAATATATCTAAGTGGAATTAGGTAGTAATAAGTAGTTGTAGTAGTAGTAGTAGTTTGCATGAAATCAACGCTGCTGAGATACCTTTATCGTATTGAAGTTCTTTATACACAGTTCTAATAGAGGACATTCTGTTGTCGACTCGGTAAACCGCTTCGATCTATACAACTTCCAGCGCTTTCTGTCGTATCAATATTTAGTACTCAATAGCAGAAAAAGCCGGTTTAATGCCTCTGGTATGCCGCCGTTACTGTAAGTTTTGACCTCAACCTCCCATGTAAAAGCCGAAATTTCGATGCTGAATTTCTCCACTGTCTTTCAATATTTTCCACTCACACTTAGTATATAAGCTATGTTGGACTTGGGAAACATGTGTACGAATATTTATTAAATTCTGATTTGACACATCGGCGATCTGTAACTTGAGCAGGAATTGTGATTTTCATTTTTGGCTTGTTGAACTTCTTGTTGACACTTCTTGTTTCTGGTACGCTCTTTACAGATCAAACTATTTGTCCTATAAAACTGGTTCTTAGCTAGTTTTACAGGTATTTCTCTGTAGATGCGCCCTTTCCATAACGCCTTTTCTAATTGGCCAAGTGGGTCAGGGGTTAGGGAGAGAGAGAACACTTTTATTGGGGCTGTGGCCCGTGGCTCTAAATAGGGCAGTTTGATTGGTTTACATTGTTTTAAACATTGTTATTATTCAACAATGCCTGACAGCAAACACCAGCGGCAAGACGTAGACTGAAGATAAAGATTAAAGTGTTAGTTTCCATTGGTTTATGCAAACCGTAATTGATAAATACAAAACATTAAAACAAGCTAATGTAAACTGTATTGTACGCCAAAGTAGCACGAATTAGAAGACAAAAACGAACTTAATACTTAGGTAAGGTTTGGCGGATCCGAATCCAAAACAGCAAAGAAACTCAAATAAACTTTCCTGTAAGGTTTCAGATTCGTCAGTATTGCTGTACTATTTAGTCCACGTGAAACCTTACTGCTGTACCCAACCTTTATACACGTACATTATACATTATACATGTACAATTAAAAGCAGAGCCAAAATCTAAAACTTTTTTTGTCCAAACAAAGCAAGAATAATGTAAGGCTACAAAGTCGACTATTCTTGGCTAAATTTTTACAGGGTTCTTCGGTCACGTCGTCCACATGCCGTTCATCACCTTACTGACGGTACGTATATAATTTTTTAAGCACTTTTCCAAGCATGGAATTTAATTATTATCTTCAAGGATATTTCTAGGTTTTCAAGGACTCACACGAACTCTGAATTACTGTAGAGCTGTGCTAAGCCCACTAAGACGATTAGTTTTTAGACATTTTCCAGCGATTTTGTTTAGCCGATACAGTGCAGCAACCATTATCTAATGCATCGTGTGCAAAAGTAAATGTGGCAAAAACCTTTGATTACAGCAGTAAGGTTTAACGTGGACTAAACAGTACAGAAACACTGCAGTATCTGAAAGCTTGCGGGGAAGTTTATTTGTGATTCTTTGCTGTTTTGACTTCGGATCAGTTAAACCTTACCTTAAGCATCAAACGAGTTCGTTTTTGTTTTCTAGTAAGTGAAACAGTAGCTAGCTTTCGCCCAATCAAAGGGTTTCAAAGGGTTTAACGAGCGTTAACCACTCCTGGTCATCTGCCCGAAGCCCTAAGGCCCTATGTCTGCAACAGCCAGATTCCCAGGCGGTCACCCACCCAAGGGAACGACAACCAGACTCGAACAATTAGACGCCAAGGAAAGCCAATGATCTGGTCTTGATGAGCGAAGCACTAGCATGCTTCTAGGTTAACAACAAGGATAAAGAACAAAGTGCAACGTTAATTTTAACTATTGCTACAACATTGCTGTCATTTCTCGCTATTTCCAAAATTTGCTATTCCGCACAAAGAATAGCTTCTGTCAGGGACCAAATGGCGATAGAATAAATAGCTATTCACAGCGAGAATTTAAAATACAACATGGCGTCCATTTTGGGGTTTTCCAATCGAAAACAAAACATCGAATGCTGTTATTCAGAAATCAGTCTGCCGTCTTGTATAGCAGTAAAAATTTGTTTTCTTGTTGACATAAATCGACGTTGCCATGTTGCACGCGAGGCGATCGTACTTCCTATGGCGAGGCACGAGGAGACGATCTCCTTCAGCGTCGTTGCCATGGTTACTACGTATAGACAACTCGAAAGCCGCATGCTCCGGTAAAGGCGAGAAGCAACCAGCAGATTTAGTATTAATCAAGTAAAAGCTAGTGAGCAAGAAAATTACCTTAGCGCAGTCACCTTACTTCGTTAGAGAGGCACAGTCAAAGGCATTTCCAATGTCACATTCGCTACCCGATGCTTCCCTGCTTGGCCAAGCTTCCCTGCTCCTAAGGTTATTCTATGTCAACGAAGTAGGAGGGGAAAGGTGCAGTGCGAAATGATGAGTGTTGGCACATTTTTTAGTTAGTTGCTAAGATGTGATAAGATGTGACTGGCTAGCAATAATGTATAATGTCATTGGAGGCCCAGGGTATAGTTTTAAATTGTGGCCCCTTCTCCCCATAAACCCGTAAAAAACTCACGGTTGGGAAAGGGGGTCGGTAGATTTTAATAATTTAAAGACTTTTTCTTTTACACACTAGTCGTACTACAGGGA
>JAHWFP010230531.1:12311-36524 GCA_023313725.1 Lithobius niger
GGGGGGGGGGGGGGGGGGGCGTTTTACTCCGCCATCCTTATTTACCCCACTGCTGAAAGGGCCTGAGTCGGAAATTATGACAGTAAGTGGAAAGAAAACCGAGGCTAAAATGAGATTCGGTAAGAAAAAGAGTATTTTCTCTTTTTGGAATTCAACCTGAAATTTATCTTATCCCCCCCCACCCCCAATATTTTTTATTTGTTTTCGAGATGGAGAAGGCCTGTAATAAAAATTGTTTTAAAAAGTCGACATTAAAAAAATTGTCATCAAATAACAATCGCGCACAGACAAGCCTTGGTGCGGTCTATAGATAGCCACAAGGCACACCGACTCCGGGAAAATGTAGGCTACAATCAAGCTGCTCGCGAGCCACGCCCAGTTTACAAATCGCGTACGGAGTATAGGTAGGCTACAGTATTTTATTTTAAGGTGCATCAGATATTACTTTAGTATTTTTTAGTATTTACAATATTTAAATCACTTATTCGTGCTGAATTTTTTATCCTTTATCCACCTTTATTTTACCGGGCATAAACTGAGGAGTGAGGACATATTTTTTTCTGCAACTTGGTGTACAGCATTTTACGATGTATTTTAAAAGTTTTTGTTTTTATTGCTCCCAAGACGCCTACGGACCACCAAAAGACCTCTTCATATATACATCCATGTATTTGGTTGCTGTATGCTCTGTATCTCTCAATTCCAATCTCACTTTACGTAAGGCATGTTCGCCACAGAATATTAGAGGTATTGTGAATTTAAATGTCGGTGTATTCGATCCTCTTCCCCCTTCTTAAAAATGTAATTTAGATGCTTTGTAGGCTATTAATTAAAACCCTTGCTTTACCTCAAAATGTACGTAGTTTTGCAGCAATGGTTTTGTAAAGCAAGTTTTTTTTTACTATATAAAATGAGTTGTGCAGTCGAGACGTTAACCCATATGTCTGAAGAACAACTTTGTTGTTACACTGAATTTCAGACAGATACAAACTCCATCGTCAGATGGTATTTCAAACTTCGTTAAAGGTCGTACAATAGATTACCCGCGGATTACACTAGTTTATTTATACAATAGGCCTATTATTTTAAAATTTAAATCTTAGGCGTAAGTCATCTCGACGGCATCTACATCTCGATGGCATCTAAACATTCTGCATTGGCCCAGCAGAAAATTGGACGAGGGGAGCAAAAAGTACATTTCTACCAGTGGTCTGGCCAGAGCTTTTACATGCTAGCATATAACACGTTTGGCTATTGGGCGGTGAGATCGTTTTAAAGAACAATGGCCCGATTTGCTGCAGAGTAGGACACCAGCACATTGATTTGTCCAAAGATTGTTTCTTCGAAATCTTCCTCAGCATTATCCACATTCATGCTTTAACCCATCAATCACTTAAGGAAATGCCAGCTTCCCAGGCTGCCAGTCAGCGTGTATAAAATCTGTCATTTAACAATATTCAGCGTCTTACTCGCCTCCTTGGTCCAATCGTAACGTGATTGCATTAGAAGTGTATGGGTGGTAGGTGCTAGTTGAGAAAACTGCTGCGTTTTAAAGATGTGTGTCGTACGACTGGTTGTCAAAAGTGTTAACCATGGTTGAAGTGACCAGTATACTGCATGCGTCGTAAGAGTAGAGGTCAGCCGTTAATTGTCTCGAGCATCTCTGCAGGGAGTCGCTATTTTACTCGTTTGTGTAGGGTGTTATAACAAAACCATCAGTTGATATCAGATTACGATGGATCAACCCATCTGTCTTTGGTGTGCATGCACACAAGACATCTCAGTTGGCTAGAGGTAGCGCACGATAAGGCAGCTCTCAAGTCGGAAGGGAAAGATAATGCTGCTAGCCGCCTTGTCTGACTATTTGGGCAAATGGCATCAATCACAAGGAAAGGTGGACGAAAGGTGAAAAGGATGACCCCTATAGATCTAGTTTACAGTCTTTATTTTCTTCTAGTTAACAGTAAACAAACTGTTGGATGTTGATCACTATTAACACTCGTTCTTCATAAACAGGAGATGCACTAATGTCAATAGTTTGATACTTCACCAATCTCGCAACTTTTCGACAGCTTAATATGATTTCAGCTGTCTTCTTCAGGCTAGTGCGAAATGTCCTCACTCGAATCACATCTTCGCCGATGTTGTCGTTCGCGCTGTACGGATTCCAATGTAGCCTTCTGTAGGTGAATGCTTGTCTTCCATTTCCGGTGCAATTGCGTCGCGACCTCAGCATGTATAAGGAAGGTAATTGTGGGAATGGAGGGTCCCTGTGAATTCATCAGAGCACAGTCGCGGCTTTGGTGTTCTAGAATATCCAAGGAACACCAAAGCCACAACTGCTCTGATGAATTTATAGGAACCCTCCAATCCCGCAATTAGCTTCCTCATAAATACTGCGGTCGCGACGCAATTGCACCGGAAATGGAAAACAGGCCTTCACCTATAGGAGGCTACGTTGGAATCTGTACAGCGCGAATAACAACATCGGCGAAGATGTGATTCGAGTGAGGACATTTTGCACTAGCCTGAAGAATACAGATGAAATCAAATTAAGCTGTTGAAAATTTGCGAGATTGGTGAAGGATCAGACTATTGATATTTGTGCATCTCCTGTTTATGAAGAATGAGTGTTAATAGTGATCGACATCCAACACTAAAGCCTAACCTTCATAGTAAGCCATACAAAATTTTCTACGAGAACGGTAAACTAAATTAAGAAAACGATACCACACGTGCCACAGAATGTTGTAGAAAAATTAAGGATGTTAAAAGTGGACAATACCCAACGTCCATTCCCAAGATTGGGGAATCGTTTGGCCGTGAATCGTTGTCCTCATCAGATTATTTTTAATCTCCTGTTCATCCACAAGCTACACTGATCCGAAGAGTCTGGTTGCATGGATAGGCGCCCAGCCTGTTAATTTTCGTTGGGACACTTGATAAAAAAAATGTGTGGTTAATTGTAATGTTTCAGCAGCGATGCTACGCATGTGCTTAAGGATGGGCCCTCGAGGTAGGGCCAACTGGTTTTGGTTTTTCAGGACGCAACATTTTATTTATATTTCATAGAAGTTTTTTTTTTGCAACTTAGTGAAATAATTCTTATTGTAGGAGGGTATGTTTAAACGCCTTATCAACTACACCAACAATAATCCTTGGCTTTGGGCAGTGTATGTGGTAGTGATTGGCCTTCCTGTTGTCCTCATTTTCGTATTTTGCTGCTCAAGTGAGGTAGGACTAGTTATGATTTTTTGCATGAACAAGTGTTATATAGACCATAATTGATTTCCAATAACAATAAATTGTAAACTCAGGAAAAAGACGAGAAAGTGAAGCACCCCAAAAAAACTGATGCTGTAACACCCGATGATGACTATCGACACATCCCTACACCTCAGTCGTCAAGAACATACGAAACGCCACGGGAAGAAAAGAAACCTGTTATTACAGAAATCAGACCGGCAGGTAAAAATACCTTTGTTTTGTTTTTTTGTCTCTGCCACAAGAAAAATTACAATATTCCATTTTTTTCTCTTTGAATTAAAACAAATTCAGATGCTGCCTTAAGTATGCCAGCTTCGGACTTTAACTTTTTACTAAAGCATGATTGCCTAACAAATAATGGTCTCTCGCCATACATATACGTTAACAATGAATGCTGAAAACGAGACCTTTTCTGTAAGGCATGTAAAAAATATGTCAAGGAAACAATGCTGAAGCAATGCTGTGTAACAACAATGCTAAATGTGTTAAAGCATTGAAAAAAAAGGATTGGTGTAAAAAATGCTTCTACAGATTTAAGTGAACCAGCAAAACCAAAACTGAACAACAAAAGTTTCGCTAATACGCAGCTCATGCTCAAATTTATCCCTCATTGATTTGTCTTCCCATTTCCATATTTCTTTTTTCTACATCATCTTGTCTATCTAACCTTTCCCTTTCTATCTCTGCTTGTGTAGCCAATGTTTTATTTTCTAGCTCTGCTTGGTTAGCTAACCTTTCTCGTTCTAGCTCTGCCTCCCTAGCAAATTTGTCACTTACAATTTTTTTATCCTAGCAAGTTTTTCTTACTCTAGCTCAGCCTGCCTAGCTAATTTCTCCTCCTCAAATTTTTCCTCCCTTTCTTATAACGTATTTTCCATTGCCAATTCTTTTTTTACATTTAACCTTTCCCATTTTATTTCAGCCTCTAAAATTAACCTCTCATCTCCCATAATTGCCTTTCTTTTTTCTCCTTTTTTAACTCCTTCTGCCTTTCCTCCCTTTCCTCTTTGTTTACTCATCTTTTACTCTTTTTGCCTCCTCTTAGGTGCATGCAACCCTAATTCCTCGCACACAGCTTTCAAATCACTTAGTTTTCTCAATAATCAACTCCACGTTAAAATTACTTATTTATCTAAGTATCCAACAACAAAAATTGGCATCAACACGCAACAGTTCCCTGCAAGCAATAAACAACTTTTTTTCCCAAACGCCCTAATACTAAGGTGTAAAAAAGTTTGCCACAGCTACCCTGCCAAGACGACTTTTACATCTGCATTGAAGAACCCAGGGTTGCACTAGTGATGACTCAAATGCTATTTCGCTTCTTCAGGGGTCGAATTTTAAAATTTTGGACCAGGTGCAAAATTTGGACTCTAGACTAACCCTGGAGTGCAAAACACCAACTTGAAGTGCAATAAATGTACCTACCTATCTACCTCCCCGCCCCCTCCCCCCAAATTTAATTCATGCCAAACCAGATGTTAAAATTCTGGTTCCCAGCATTTGCCCACCTAGTTATTGCTGGTTCAGATCGTGGTCAGGTATTTGTTTCGCTCAAAGTGCTTCGCAGTAGGTCACCAATGCAGGAGTACTAACTTGCAGCGCCAGTCTCCCATAATTCTTTTGGCACATGAAAATCTCCGTTTAACTTCTGCTGTGCTGACAGGGAATAACAGAATTATTTTTAATCTGTGCACAACATTTTTGCACTTTGTCAAGCATTGCTCATCCATCAACAGTACTTCACACTAACTGTACACGTGTTGAGCTGCGGAGTGCAAATATTGCACTCCAGCATGTAAGTTTGAGGTGCAAATTGGTGATTCTGGAGTGCAAATTGCACTTTGCTCCTGGTTATTTCGACCCCTGTTTCTTCCTTTACCGAAATCTGCTAAAATATTCCTCATGTGACGACGTGCTTCTTGACCACCTACTTCTCGATGATAGGAATGTTTTCCCTCCCTCGCAATCTTTTTTCGCCAGCTCAGATCTTCGGTCTTCTAGACTTGTCATTGAGAGAACAGCAGGAAGCCAATTTAATCTTCCCACAATGCTGGTTGCCGCCAAAGTCGAAATTTTGCCATGGAATGTGAACCCTACGAATCGGAGAGGTACACCACTGCCATCAATGTAGACTTGACCCCATACTTTTGATACAGCTTCTTTCTTCTTTAACGTGAAAGTCCGGAACTACCACTGCAACCAGTGCAGACTTTACGCAGACTCCTGCTGCAGCTTCTGGCTGTGGAAACCCAACGTGCAAGTTCTGCTGAACCGCTGCCACCAATTTAAAGTCAATGACAGCCCAATGTAAGCTTCACCGCTGCCACCAATGTAAATTCAATAGGTCAAAGCTGACTTGGTAAAATAACTTCATTTATTTTCTGCATTCTGACAAATTATCTACAACCGCTTTTAACATTCAGGCCAAATGAACCAAAGAATTTCTCCAACAAGACAGTTCGTGCATGCTGCTTCTGTCCTTGTTGCCTGCCTGTGATGAATGACAGTTTGGCGCCAAAAGTCCTTTATTTATACGAATGTTTCACACATGTGGCTTCAAGTTCTAAAATTCCGCAAAGCAAACGTTCTCTAGTTAGTAACAGTCCACCTTCATAGTTTGAATGGAATGCCGTAATTTGTCATAATTACGGGTCATTAGGTAATTAGGGTAATTACCAGACGGCAAGAGAGTCAGCTTTACAAACTGGGATTTCTTACCACTTTGAAATGATTCCTTCCTACCGGCGTATCAACAGCCCCACATTTGTTTCTAGTCATTTCTTTGCCCAGTGGTTGGTCATCTTCACAGCACCCATGCTAACCCGGACGACTGGCTGTTTCGTAATATCTTTGTAAGATGCTTGTGGAAGACTTCAACTTACTTCCAGAACCTAGACCTAGTAGGCCATGGACTAGAAACCGAAACCCTCTGCACCTCTGAGAATTTTTCAAAATGCTCAAAAGTTCCTTTAGTTATGTACAGTCAGGATCGCGTTTTCTGCTTTTTCCACTTCTGGTGATTTTGGCTGTTTGATAGATTGGTGTATTTTTTGTACAATTGTACATCAATAAGATTCAGCATCTTCCTAGTTCTAAAATGCATAGTATTCCTACAAAAATTGGTTTAGTGATATTCAGTGTGTTAGGTTCAATAGAATGTTAGCTTATTGAACAAACCCTTTAAATTGTGTTTGTTTATTTCAAATAGATTAGAAGTTAAGTCAAACGTACACGTACAGCAGTTTGGCTCCGTGTATGATATTCGAATGTGGAGTGGAGCACCTCACAGCCGGAGAAGGTGCGTTTTAGTGCCTTCAAATATGGAATATAAAGCTAAAAGAGCACAAGTATAGTACCGTAACTGTTCACTAAGATGGTAACAGAAATGTGTCGCATCTCACTAGTAAGCGTAATTTACAGTGCTACAAAAGGTTGCGTTACAGGCTTCGAGGTTCACAATATTAAATTCATCGAATCATAATCACATCCATGATATTGTCAACATCGGCTGATTTCTCTTCCTCATCACTTAAGGTGGGATCCCGTAGAACATACCCCAGTCGCTGAGAAGACGTGCTTCACCAGACACCAACGAGCAGCCGCCGAAAGGAAACACCAGTCGACATACTCGCAGTGCTTCTTGACACGCGCCACAGGAGCAAGGGCAAAGGAAGTCAGTCCCACCTCTTCGAGGCTGGTACATTGCTAATGTCTGGTTAAACGTGAAACAACCCTTCACACAGACAGCCGTTTGAAAACTGGTTGGTATCTTTCCTTCCATTTTCCGCAGGGAGAGTCCACCTCGGTCACCAGAGAAACTAGACGACTCTCCCAAGGTGTATCACCATCAAAGAGGGCGCATCACCAACACCAAGCTTGCTGCCACATTCCCATTTATTATTCTGATCCTTACTGGATACAGAAGGAGTGTTCAGCCCGTACATACACACGCATCATAGTCGGGAAGACGACACAAGTAAGAGACTTCTTTTTTGGCCCGGAGAACTTTGCAGCACCAAAGTCCATGAACTTCACGTCTTATCAAGAGGCAGAAGTGCTCCCTAAGGATGTCACGATGGAATATGACTAATGTTTGACAATACCGCACAACATCCAGATCTCAACAAAGCCATACGAGTCAGCAAAAAGGGTCCTGTGATTAGACCTTGAGCAAGACTCTGCCTCAACAACAGCACTGGAATCATTCCTCAATTCGCCGGAGTAATTCCAAGATCCAGTGAGAAGCATCAACCTATGAAACAAGCGGCGAAGAACCTGAAAAGAAGCTATGAACTAGGGAGTTAGATCAGTTGCAAACACCTTCATTTGAAGAAGAGATGCAACTCTTGTGCCTTGGGATACGGTAATGATGGTGCGGCTGTTGCATGTCCATAATACAATTATACAAATAAACAGTTCGAATGAACCCCCTGGAGGTGGCACTGAAGCAAGAGACAAGGTGAGACCCCCAACCAAGAGGAGGCCCCTGAGATCAAGGAGAACTACATTGGTAAACCCTGCACCAGGACCCCTTTAAAGAACCTCAGCATTTTTTAGGGATCCGAAGAACCGGAGAACTTTTAACTCTGGTTCCGGGGGAAGAGGGTGAGAGTAAGAACTCAGCAGCCCATCTGCGAGGGAGAGGATCAAGCGGTGGAAGAGGCCACCAATGATGGCGACGTCATCAACCCTGTGCCCCATCACCACCAGGTGGGGCCATTCTGGGATTCCACGTCGGGGAATGAGAATGGTAACAGAAGACCAAAAATATTCTAAAGATTTGAAAGAAGGCTGCAGACCCCCATTCAAGCTAACTCCACAGCTTTTAACCAAAATGCCAAGTTGGCTTCTGGACAACAGGGATCCTCTCTTAGCTGCCGAAGCGGCGTTATTATTAGATGGAGCTATTCCACCTTTGCCAAAGGGGACTTCAGGAGTCTACAGTTCCATCAGGGACACCCCAATGAAGTTTGGATGTTCTAGGCTGATTTTCCATGTAAATAGGCTGCTCAAATGGAGACGCAGGCATCCATCAAAATCACTGCAAAGAGACAAGTTCACAACTTCGATGGACATGGAGGATGCATATCTGCACATTCCCCTCCATTTGTCGCCCTTTAAATCCTTCTGGTTTGTGGATGACCTGTCACTTCAAAGTATTTTCAACTGTGTGTGACACCCCAAGTAATTACCTCAGTCCTCTGGCCTGCGTTAGGACGTCTGACACCGGGATAGAGTAAAAGCACAGACCTATCTGGACGATTGGTTAATATGCAGGCTCAGAAGGGACGAATGTCTAATCCGTACCAGATTCACCAGAACACTCATCCGGTAACTGGGCTTGGGGATCAACACACTGAACTCCAGGTTGTCGTTGTCACTAAGGAAGAACTTTACGTTCCTTGGAGCATCATTCAGCTGGGGGTGTTTATAGTG
Organism: Lithobius niger; assembly: GCA_023313725.1. NCBI lineage: Eukaryota > Metazoa > Arthropoda > Chilopoda > Lithobiomorpha > Lithobiidae > Lithobius > Lithobius niger. The sequence continues at coordinate 21,018 of JAHWFP010230531.1, forward strand.
TGACCATCATACGACAGGGTGGTAACCCTCAGATCCTCGAGCCAAGAGCAAGAGTCATCCTGCCTAGATTCAGTATCGGTGAGGAGCCTACATCAAGTAATACACCAAGTGGACTCGATGGATTCACTGGTACCAACAGGGAGCTGGTAGATCAGAAGCCTCCACAGTTCAGCTAAGACAACTGGACTAACAAGCATTTTGGGAAGACATCGTTCTACTGAGAAATCTACCCAGCCACGAATTTCAGTAGTAAACTCGCAGAATCTGCTGGTCCCAGTCTACTCACCCACACTAAAAAAAAAACACATTATATAAACCTACTAAGGCTATACTGATAACGATACTGGATCGATGCAATTGCCAATGCAATCGGTTTTGGCATCTTTCTGAGATATTGATAACTCTGGAACAGTTTGAGATAATGATATGCATTTTACGGCTTTTCGCCTGGAAGTCACCAAGTATCTCCCTATCTACCTTTAATTATTGTTACCATTAAAAACAATTAATTTTGTTACTAATTATTTGACTTTTGAAAAAACTTTATGATGGTCAATAAAAAGTTGGGCATTAAATTCTGGATATTGGTATCGGTATTGACAAAAATTTTTAAACGTGGTTCGGTATCAGTTCGTCTTAGTAAAGTTGGCATCAGTACAGCCTTAAAACCTACCGCAAAGCTTTGGGATACACATTTAAACATAAACTGTTGAAAGTACACTATGGTTGAATTTTACATTATTATAACAGAAAATCATCAGTAAGAGTGGTGTCAGTGGAATGTCCTTGGAGATAATAATCATAATAATTGGAACGGAATTCGATTTGGACAGCTTCCCAATTCACCCCTCTCCAGTTCCGATCATGAAACTCTTCTCATCATTCCTGCCATGAGAGAGGAATCTTGGCCAGATATTTTGGCTCCATTTTGGGACATCATGACTCTCGGGCCCAACCAGTGCCTAGGAATTCGTGGAGGACGAGATCTACACACATCGGTTCCGAAAAGGTTTTAAGTCCAAAAGCATCTTGGAACCATATCTCTACTTCCAACCTGCCGTGGCCCACCCTGGAATGGTGGCTTCCTCCATTGCTCCTGACAGTAACAGAGTCTGTTCATCACCCCATCCCCGACTTTCTGTTCTGTACGGTCACCTCGAAGCGAATCACCACATCAAATACATGCCTTCATATATGCAGTCTTGTAATAGTGTGCTCGGCTTCAGGGAAGAAAATCTCCGGAATGTCCAGAATGTTTCTTATTACAACAGCAATTGCTTAAGTTTGCTGCAGAGGGGGAACCCACTCCAGGACTTTGATGACATGTCTTGCATCTTTCCATCTTGGCCAACCATCAACCAGAACCTCCTGCTCCGCCACTTGCAAGGATTGTACAGACGGATGAGTTGTCCCGGTCAGACCAAATCCATACGACGGAATGGAAACTGTCCCCCAAAATCTGCCAGGTCCCAAAATCAACTGGTTACATCAGCCAGATCCCAAAATCAAGTGATTGACAAATGCGGGAAGCCATGGTCGACCATTTGCAAATGTCACAACGTCCAATTTCTGTTTTCGGAAAAAAAAATTCCCCCTCCTTGTGCACCCAACAAACAGTCTCCGCTTCCCTTGGAACGGAATGTTCGCCTTTGCCTTTTCTCCAAGACTCTTCAGCATAATCCATGAATCCAACGTGAACTTCCTTCTGATCGCACCAATGTGACAGACAGCTACCTGTAGTCCTGTCCAGAATTACGATCCCGTTCCTTTTTTGCTGGGAACTTTTTTTTTGTTATTCGAAACCAACAATGGCGTGTAAAAGATATCTAGCCTGGGGTAAAACCTTTCCTTGTTTGTGGGCACACGACATGTCACACGACATGCTTACTCAGCATCGCGGTATGTCTCTTCATCCCATCAACACTAAGATATTATCTCCTGCTTTTTTTTTAAAGATAACCGCTGCGGGAAATTTCAAAATGACCCTTAGACTAATTTCCTGGTCTTGTTCTACACGGATGGAAATTTCCCAGACCGACCTCAAGTAGTGGGCTTCCCCTGTTCTGTCGTAACCCGGCTTCTTGAATCCCACAAAGCAATTGGCAAAAATAGTTCTGGTGCACGGACAAGAAGATTAAACCATTCAGCCCTGAACAGAAAACTTTAGCAGCATTCCTCGGACATTGTTTTGGCGAGGATTCTCCCTATTTGCCATTATAGATGATCGTTCCGTGATCAATTCGGTCCTCATTGTCTCAACCTCGTTTTGTCTAGTCTTGTGGTCAGCCCTAACGACCTCATTCCCAAGAATCTCTCACTCTATAGACACTGTTTCTTATTGCCACGACCACTGCAGCCCGCACAGCGAATACGCCCTAATCCATTTCAACAATAACTAGACGTACATTGCCTTGGAATTTACAAATTTCCGGGCTATAGTCAACGTCCGGACTGAAACCGGTGGTGAACCACGAAGAGTGGTGAACGTGTTCAATGCCTTATTCCAACCCTAGAATACTTTCTTGAACGTTTCGAACTCCCCGAGTCTTCATCCACTGACTTACCAGACCCGGACAACTTTTCTTCCCTCTCCCCCCCACCCCAAATCTTCCTTTCCTTATGTAGGAAAGAACTGTTGAAACCTGTTATCCCTGTGGCTATTGTATCAACTCACTGCCACCTCCCACCAGAGGCAAGGGCACACAAGCTGAAAGCTTTGGCCGGATCATGGGCGATTGCCTCTGGCTTCCCATACACGAATTCATTCAGCCTGCAACTGGTGTCATAATAAACATTCTTCAGCTACTACCTTTGGGATGTTATCGGTGGTGCCAGATTGCAAGAACACACAGTAAACCCCACTGCTGCACCTTCTCCGAGTTCAAAATAAAATTGTAATTGAAAGGTTCATTTGAACACTTGGGTCAGGGTACAGCTGGCCCACCTCCTTGTGGACAAAGTTAGTCTAAATCTAAAAGTTGAGTATATTTGGATGAAAGTGAATACATAAATTTTAGAAATAAAATTAGTATTTACTTTTCCTAAAATAATCCTTACGAGAACCCACCCACCTGTCCCGTGTTGCTGAACAGTAAAGTTCTGCTAACGATTTTGAAGGGCGAGTGTGGAAGGGCCTACTAGGAAACCAGCGCAACACTGTAGTGAGACAATGAACCTTCTTAGTGTTATTTAGGGTTTGAGCAATGCAGCATTAATGTTAACAATATTAAGCATAAATCTAAAGGTGAGCATTTTAGAATAAGTAAACATTAATTTTATTTCTAAAATTTACGTTTTTCTTCCCCAGAAGTTCCTAAGCCTCCTGCAGTAGAGGAAAAAGTAGTAAAAGAAGAACCGATACAAAAAGTTACTGTGAAAGAAGATCAACAAAAGGAAGAGAAAGAAAATGAAGAAAATGAAGCGGAAGAAGAAAAAGAGGAGGAGGAAGAGGAGGAGGAGGAAGAAGAGGAGGAAGAAGCAGAAGAGGAGGAGGAAGAGGAAGAAGAGGAGGAAGAAGAAGCAGAAGAAATCTCAGCTAGTGAAGCTAAAGAAAAACCAGATCAGGTGAGACAGCCCAATGGATTTTGGCAGATTTTGTTTGTTTCAGGCAATTTTTCTTTTCTAAGTCCTTTTTGTTTTGGGGTTGGTAACGGGAGTCGAACAATCATACACGCCACTTGGCTGTGCTCGTTCACTTTTTCGACGACCCTTTACAAAGCTGACAGTAGCCACGAAAGGGTTTAGGTTTCACCATCTTTAAGATAGTTTTTCCAGAATCTTGCCTCTGTCTTAGGGCCCACATTTTTTTTTACACTAAAATTATTTCTGAGAGCGTAGAGAGAAGGTTATTATATACGGTTATTTACTTTTTAAACCATATACCTGATAATTAATAAGAAAACTTCAAAGAAGTTGAGTTTTATGTTTGTGCTGGTCCTGGAAAAGTGCTTGAAAACTTAGGAGAATGGCAGCGAAGCGCTTAAACTTGTTTTCAGGACAGAATGATCTGCTAGTCGTACACCAATTTTCTGAAAATGGTAGTTCCCAAACCTAGATGCACCGATATACTAAACTGCTGATTCCGATGTTAAGAAAACATCAGATCTCTGAATCGTATATCTCGTGGTCTGGTGTTTAAGAAAGTAAAGTGAAACTTACGAAACTCTTACTTATGTAGTTAAAAACAAGAGGATTTCACAAATAAAATTACCGTAAATCGCCTAATAAACGCCCTGGCATTGCTAACGCCCACCCCCAAAAAATACCTTTAGTTCAGAAATCGTATAGTAGTCTTTGTACATGCCCCCCCCCCCCCATTTTTGTTTAGTGAATCGTAAAATTGTCCAAGTTTCATCCCTTAAATCTTGGTTGTTCTGCAGCAAAATTAACGAAAATATTCATAAATTTAACGAAATCAACATTTAATCCAACACGATTCACGGGAGCATTTGTAATCACGGAAAAGTCGGCAATATTAGGCCTACGCGATCGATCATTGATGTGCGTAATATGGCTTAAGTCTAGCGAAAACGCTGTGCCTTTTTCTCATTTATTCTCAAATTTAGTTTATTAAATCATCCGCCTTCCAATATCTAACCTAATTCAAAGCTAAAATTAATTTCTAACCATCACACCTCCAAAACAGACAACGTGATTCACCACCGTGAAACGCGTGCGTTGACTCACCATACAGGTAAATATTGTTGTCCAAGACGAAAGTTCCGGCGGAAGTGGACGCGTAGGTCTGGGCCCAAGGAACCTCAGTAGTGGACGCCGAGGTTCCACGCGTCCAGACTTCAGAAGCGCTCGAAACATCCCGTCCATCGCGTCTGTTATGACGTGACTCTGCTTGGCGTTTTTCGGTCGTGAATCGCGTGTCTGTTTTGGAGGTTGGTGATGGTTAGAAATTAATTTTAGCTTTGAATTAGGTTAGATATTGGAAGGAGGATGATCTAATAAACTAAATTTGAGAAAAAAGGTATAGCGTTTTCGCTAGACTGAAGCCATTTTACGCACATCAATGATGGATCGCGTAGGCCTAATATTGCCGACTTTTTCGTGATTACAAATGCACCCGTGAATCGTGTTGGATTAAATGTTGATTTCGTTAAATTTATGAATATTTTCGTTAATTTTGCTGCAGGACAACCAAGATTTACAGGGTTAAAACGTTGATTTTGATAAGCTTTTAGTCAATTTTACGATTCACTAAAAAAAAAAAAGATTGTGTTAATGCTAGATTGAACCCAGATCACGCACGTGAATAATCAACTTTACCATGATGGATTTAGGCCTAAACGGCCACCCCCAAAAATACGTGAATTAATTTTAGTCGTCCATGGACGTTTAATAGGCGATTTACGGTAAAATTTCCGTTGGCCTACAATTTAGCGCCCACAATTTAAATTGTAGGCGCATTTGTCACAAAGATTGTGTTCATGGTAGATTGAACCCAGATCACGCCGTGAATAATAACTTTACCATGATGGATTTAGGCCTAAATGGCCACCCCCAAAATAGGTGAATTAATTTTAGTCTTCCATGGGCGTTTAATACGCGATTTACGGTAAAATTTCCGTTGGCCTAAAATTTAGCACGCACAAGTTAAATTATAGGCGCATTTGTCATAAATATGATTGTGGATTTCCAATGTCCTGAAACCGATGCTAAAATTGATGCAGGCATTATACTCCGATGACCGATGTAGCCCAAAAGGCAGATTTCCAATGTAAGATGCCGACATCAATGCATCTGTACCAAACATGTTATGATGTCTGATAAAACCTATACTGTATTTCTTAGAATAAAAAGTTCATTTTTGCAAAGTTAATGAAATTTTAACTAATTTTGCAGCATTAAAAAATGACTGCGATGGGCGTTTGCTCCTACAAGGCATTTAGTAGGCAATTTACGGTTAATTTTGGTTCATCAATAAGATCTTCACCATTAATTTCACTCATTTTCGAAAAGAAGACCCTCCTTAGTTAATTAATGGTTCTTAGCTGGTTTGTTGTAAGGATATGATGGCTAAATTGAAAATTCCTCTAATTCAGTATTTATCCACAGTAAATTACATGTGCATTTATGTTTATTTTTACAGACTGGAAGTCACGACGGTTCTGGTGATGTTGACAGGTACGGTACATAGAATCAGTACGACAGATATCGTTAGTTAACTAATTAAAAGAATAACCACCATCAGAGGCTGTTGGGCCCGTAGCTTTTTAAGGAGAGGGTCTGGCGTAAGTCTGACAAAGCTGTGCAGTGTGAACAATCTGTTTCTGAATGTTCTTCGGTGTCTCGTTACAGTTCGCGTGACAAACACACAAGTAAAAAATTTTTTAGGAAATAAAACGGGGGAAATTTTATTGACAGAAAATGGGGCGAACGGTAATCTGCAGTCCCTCGTCTAAGCCTAATCTTAGTCCTAACCCGAATGACAATTCTGTAGCCAGTCCTAACAGCGGTGATGCGATTTGCCAAATTCTGTTCGTTCGGATTCCGTTTGCGACTCGCCTATAACCTTTTGTGGTCTTTAGATCTCGTTTCGAAGCCCCGACTCCACGGTAAAGCTAAAGATGGTCAAAGTAAAGACAATCGGTATTCGTCCTCACAAGTGAAAGCAGTAGCGTTGAAAAACACTGAAAGAGGCTTTGGTAAGGGAGTTTGTGCATTCGCATAAAATGAAAGCCGATTAAAGCCTCAATCCCAGTTAACCCCTTTTATGCCTAAGCAACGACATGTCATCGTTGCAATTCCACTGCGAAAAGCCGAAACAACGATGTATCGTTCGCCTGGTTTAGCAGAGTTCTATGCCCTGTTAAAAAAAAAAATTCCTATTGCGTACATCGGAGGTGTAACTCCGATTGAATTAGGCAATTTGGAACATACATTTTCGGTTTATTTAGGTTAATTTAGTATCTTTTTATTACCTTTATTTGCTGAAAATAGCCCTTGGTTCAAACGATCGTATCTCCGGAACGACGCAACGTACAGCCGCTATCTTGGTCGCGTTCGAGAGGGGATTCCCAATTTTCTGGCCCGCGAAAAATGACGCGACGTCATCAACTTCAACATTACTGCCTGTATTCCATCAATGAAATGTCCTGTTTCAACGGCCGTTGTTCAAACGCTTCGGCCTCGCGAGCTATCGCAAGCGCTGATTGGCTCGTCTGCGGCGCGTGACTTTTCGTCCGTTCACGAGTGACGTCACGCAAAGAGTCAAGGTCGCAGCCATTGGCGCCAGCATAGTCCATGCTGTTAGTGCAAAAACATTTCAGTTCCGGCAACAAGCTGCATGTTGTACATGGAAGCTGCTTACATGTTGAAGTCCCCCGGGAGACACACCCGGAAGTGATGCATATAGCCATGATGACGTCATCAAAATGGCCACCACGCGACGTACTAAATCTCTACTATCTCCGGAACTAATTGATCAATCTTTTCGTGCGGACAATTGTTGGAAAGATCATTTAATTTTTTTAAAGAAATGCGTGAACAATATATGCCATAAATCTGTTAGTTTTGGTTTAATCTGAAGAAAAACAATTCGACTGCTGTGCGATATACTAATTCCCAATTATCTCCGGACCTAATTGATCAATCCTTTCGTGTGGACTATCGTTGGAAAGGTAATTTAATTTGCTAAAAGAAATGCCAGAACAATGTATACCGTAAATCTATTAGTTCTGTGTAATTTAAAGGAAACCACATTATGACGTCCTCAAAATGGCGACCATCCAATATACTAAATCTTGTGTATCTTGGAACCTATCGTTGGAAAGTTAATTTATTCTTCTAAAGGAATTGCCTGAACAATGTATCCCATAAATAATTTAGTATTTGTTTAATGTGATGGAAATGATAACGTGCATGTAATTATTGCCGCTTTATATGTGGTTCTTTTGGAAACGTAAATTATTAAAGCTGTCATATTGTTCAGTGCGTCACTTGAGCAGTGGCCTCCACAGGCACACGGTAATGTACAGAAAAGTAATTGTTTAATATGACAGCTCGTACCTTTCTTAGTACACTTGCAAGTCTATAGAGGCTACGTTAACCCATCAGTTGTCATCCATCCCAGAACATCAATTCAGCCGATTCTTGTTGCCTCCCCTTAAACGGCTGCCTGAACTATCAAGTCATCACCCTGATTCTGATATCCTCATTCTGCAGATTATGATGGTCTACGATGCTAACCTTGTCTGCCCTTCCTGGTGTTGCAACCTTGTCTGCCCTTCCTGGTGTTGCAACAAAGGCTTTAACAAAGTTTCATTCTATCCACTACCTGCTAACTCACAACCAATCATTGAAATTACAGCCATTTCTTTGTGCAGTTTTGTGATGGTTGATCGGCCTTAAACTGGTGTCTGTGATGGATTGATCTGCGTAAGAATACTTATTATAATGTTCATGGCACGGCGAACCATGGATGAGGAATTCACATTATATATTGGGAGCAGAATTGATGTGCATTTACCTTTCAAACCTTCATGGATATTTTGACGGGAATGGAAGGCTACCCAGGATAACATTTTACCTTCGTGGTCAGCCTTGCTTCTGATGGATTCTGACCAGTCGATCATTTCCAAGGGTGTATCAATGGTTTTTTTCTTCGACCATTGGTAACGGTGCACCACGTGAACATTTTTCGTACGAGGAAGACTTGTGGAGGACTCGGGCAAGCCTATTCTGCTTTTTTTTGATTGTCCTAGGTTGAGACTGGTTGTCACAGACACCTTCTGGTGGGTGAAAGATGAGACATGCCTGTTGCATGGAATGAGTTCGCTGATGTACTGAAGGCTGCGTTATGTTATATATTAATTGCATGCAGCACTAGTGAATACATTATAGATAACAAAACGCAGAATAAAATCAACTTTAATTACACATATAAAGTGGCAATAATTACGTGTAGATTTTGTTTTTCTTCAAATTAAACAAAAGAGACTTACGGCATACATTGTCCTTGCAGTTCTTTTGGCAAATAAATTATATTTCCAACAATAGGTCGCAGGATGAGAGTGATCCGGAGATACCACAGATTAGTATATCGCATGGTGGTCATTTTTATGACATTAAAATATGTTTTTCTATATATTAAACAAAAACTAGTATATATACGGCAAATAATGCTCTGGCAATTCTTTTAACAAATTAAATAATTTTTCCAACGATAGGTTATACCATAAGACTGATCTGCCATACCATAAGACTGAGATACACGAGATTTAGTATATCGCATGGTGGCAATTTTAAGGACGTCATATGTTTTCTTTAAAATTACGCAGAAACTAATAGATTTACGGCATACATTGTTCAAGTATTTCTTTTAGCAAATTAAATTACCTTTCCAACGATAGTTCTCAAACAAAACGATTGATCAATTAGTTCCGGAGATAATTGAGAATTAGCATATCAGTGTATCACACAGCAGTGATATATTTTTCTTCGAATTAAACCAAAACTAATAGATTTATGGCATACATTGTTCAGGCATTTCTTTTAGCAAATTAAATTATCTTTCCAACAATAGGTCGCACGTTAGGATTGATCGAATAATTCCGGAGATAGTAGAGATTTATACATCGCGTGGTGGCCATTTTGATGACGTCATCACGGATTGATTATGTCGTCACTTCCGGGAGTGTTTTCCGGTGGATTTGGAAGCTACAATGTGTGTACAGCTTCCATGTGCAATATACAGCTTGTTGCCGGAACTGAAATGTTTTGGCACTTTTGTCGCTAACAGCACGTACTAGCAGGAGCGCGTCGCATTGCGGGCAGCCGGTCATTATGGTGTCCGGTAACGATTTGGTAGTCGGCTGTAATTGGTCGTGAATCACGAAGAAATAAAGCAACTTTAAACTATTTTTACGGTAATAAAACATAAAATAATGATTTTGGAAGTAATAACACTCGTTGTGACGGAAGAATATCATGTGGATGTTATCATCCTGAGTCCTGTAAGTTGAAACTATCGTTAGCGCTGTTCACGTAGTCGAGCTTCGGGATTTTTTTAAATAATAAAAACGTAAGACGATGGTCCCAATTATATTTCTGATCAATAATTTACAATATAATTATTATGTCTGCGAATTTTCATACTCCTAGACCGCATAGTTTTTTTTATTACAATTAATTTTCGTGAGGCATGCAACTTGTTCATGGCAGCCATGTTGCAGCCATAGGCTTTCTCACTCGAGAATTGAAAAAATGGTGTAGGCGTAAAAGGGTTAAATAAAAGTGGGAGAAAAATAATTACGGATCAGTCTAGGCCGTAATCCGTAATAAGCAGTCTTAATAAATACTGTCACCATAATAAAAATTCTCCGCGGCGCCATTAATCACGATTGGAAAATGGATTGCGACACCGGAGTGCATCTCTATATTTGGAACAAAAAGAATCTCTGTGATCATAAGTTGATTTGGTTACTACGTCACGACGAAGATGACAAGAGGAGTTATTGAGCATTGCAAAGGAGTAGGTCACATGGGAGGGGCGTCAAAAAGACGAGTACTGCGTCAAAATCGTGCAGTAAACCAAGCATGTAACTGATAAAGACTTCGAGAAACCTGACGAGGACTACAGCCTGCAGTCGAAAGTTCGCAAGGTAGTGGATTATCTTTAATGTGGAAGTGAGCAGAAATGGAAGAGTTTGACTCTTGGAGGAAACGTTCCATGTTGCTGTCGGGTGACGATGAGGAGCGTCCTTTGTATAGTAAAGATGACAGGCCACAGTGGTCGCCGACTAGGGACGACAAGCAGTGAACTTCATGCTTCTGTCCGCGTTTGCTGGAACGGTGATGAAATGTTGGGTGATGAATGTCGCTAGTTAGCTTCACCATGTGGCGGGTCCACTACCGCAGAAGCTCCGAGCAAGATGGCCGGCCTATCTAGATTCTGGCGCGTGAAGTTTAGAAAGGTTTAACATTTTGGTTGGGGTTTCTGATGTTATGTGGTTAGTTTAGGTTAGGTTAGATTAGGTAAATTTGGAAAAAAACTGACCTCATTTTCGAGAAACGGCGACCTTAATTTACCCTTTATACCAATGGAGGTAGTATAACCAACGTATACAGATCGATGGTGGACGCGCTTGGAGCCGCTGTGGAAGTGGTTCCCATGGTTCGTACCGATCATGGAAAACCTGGAAAGTCATAGAATTCTAAATTTCGAAATTCCAGGTTTGGAAAACCTGGAATTTTCCGACCTTTTCCCCATATACATGGAAAGGTCATGGAATTCATTCAGGTTGTGTATTTGATTGGATTTTTTATACGGATGTTTAATTTGAGCTGCTAGAGTCGCTTCCCTTCCCTTTTCAGTAGCGTTAAACCATAGCGTTGTCGATCGTTTGGTTTACTTTAACGAACACGGTAATGCGAGCCAGTCAGCGTACGCGGTGCAACTCGTTCTGCCAATCATAGATCAGCTTGTAAAGGCTGCTTGGCTGTGTTAGGCCTAAAACGCGGCCCTGCTAGTAAAGATTGTGCTACGCCAAGTCTCCTCGCCAGCTTTTTCGTTCTGTTTTATGCATTTAGCTTTGAATTTCCTTTTTCAGTAAAATGCTGTGTCGTTTTCAAGACAGTTGGCTTGAACATTCTTTGTTTTCGGAATGGGTAATGAAAGATTTGTCTTCAAATACGAAAGCAAGATGCAAGCTGTGCGTCACTACTATGTATATTGCTAGTATCGGAGAGGCAGCTTTGTTGAGCCACATGAATTCAAAGAAACATAATAACAAACGTAAATGGAGGCTTGGCAACATTAATACACAGGATTTTGTGAAAAGGAAACGTGCAGATACCAAAATTTACAGTATGAAAATAAATGAAAATGGTTAAAAAACAAGTCTTCACGAAAGTATTTTTCCTAATAGCAAGCATCTACTATATTAAAAACGCCGTTAACGAGGCTTGGCCTAACAAATTTCAAGCAAAAAGACGACTTTCTGTTTAGTATTGCAATGGTGCAACTCATATATTGAAACAGATGGTAATCTGCTTAAAATCAGTTGATTTACCAATGTTATCTTTACTATCTTCTGATTCAGAGGCAACATCACTTGAGTCTGAACTTGACGTTTCTGGCTCGTAACGTTCGTCAGAAGGCGTCAGCGCATCAACTTGACCGCGTGGTGAACACGCCATATTGTTGGGAGTTGGACCAAAATACACTCAGCATTATGACGTTTTTGTTGTGCGGTGCAAGTTGGTGTTGCTCTCGCGTGGCCAAAACTGGAAGTTTGGATTTAATTCGTTTTCATTCTAACCGCCTCAATTGTGAAGTGTTTCAAAATAAAAAAGTTTTCAATTAAACCAAATAAATAAAATTTGGGTTTATTATGTTGCACTATAGTAAACAGAATCTTAACTGAAAAAAAAATTTCAGGGTTATGATTTTTTGTAGACTGCTCTGTTTCACTCGATAGTTTCATTACAGATTGAGCAAAACTACATTTACGAATTGTTAATATTAATTGTTTTCCTCTTTTCAGATCTCCAAGAAGAAGAAAACCACGGAGAGAATAAGTTGAATATATTGTGTAGGTTACCACTTTTTTTTAACGTCTACCATTTGTAACTGCTACATGCGAGACGAAACGAGTAAAGAGGTTTTCTTTTTTGTTTGTTACGATTGATAGGCGAAATCGTAAAGTTGCACAGTTTGCGTTCAACGATAATTATGCCCGACAAGAAACCAAAGTCACCAATCCTAACGCTATGGTTGGACGTTTTTTTTTTACTACGTAGACGTAGATTGCATAATGTTTATACATTTTGACACCAGAACAAAGTATGTCCCGTCGAGTTACGTGCAAAGGAAGTCGTGGAAGTTTGAAAATGTGCGATTATCTAATGCATGGTGCCTTCTGTTGCTGGTCAATCTTTGTATAATGAAGGCTAGTCATATCCATGAATTGGGTTTATTGATCAATATTAAAGGAAATGAATTCTGTATTCCAGACTAAACGGACGTGTAAATTCTCATTTAACATAGAAACGGTATTTTTTTCCCTCTATTCTTCCTTGTTTTTGTAGGGGGATTGTTTTGTAGTGCCAAATAAATGCACTTGCGTGTTTTAAGTGTGCTAGCATTTATTAAATAAATTCACTTTTCTTTCTCAGTGGTTAAAAACTCATTTTTTATTCTGTAACTAAATTGTAAAAAGGAGTTTTGTATTCTTCCCGTTGGTGAACTACTGTGAAACAAATTATGATAATTAAAATAAAAAAAATTAAAACAAAACTTGCGTAAAGAGTGCCGTATTTACCTGAGCTATCTGGCCTGTGGTGTAAACATGCATTGCTGTTACGTGGTTGCTTGCTTATTTCCTGCATCAGAGGCGGTTTTTAAACAGATAGTTCAAAGCCATGTGGATTTAAATACAAAAGGTTTATATAAATCCAGAAGCAGGAACCATTTCTGTTAATCTCATATTTGTAAAGTAAGATGAAGACTGAATTTTTCCAGTTACTACTGTTTTGCTACTGTTCTGCAGGTATTTATTTTGTCACGGTAATGTCTGCGATGTTGGCTTCCTAACAATACTAGCATGGGAAAGATGAACGATGTTGCAATGCGACACAAAATATATCATCTCTTTACCTTATAGCTTGCAAATAATCGATAAGTCACTATTTTAGCGATTGGCCAGATGCTGTCTTGTACACCATTCAAGGTGGTCTAACACCTTAGCCCCGTACTACAATGGAGTTCCCTGGAAAAAGGGCACTAATGAAAAAATACATGTTTTGGGAAAAAGCAAAAAACTGACCTAGTATTTTATGATTAATCTTTGAAAGTTAGCATTTTCTGATGGGATATATATATTCATGTTCCTTTTTAAAACATATTTTCGTAGGAAATTAGTGGAAAAATGGTCAGTGGCACTGGCGGCGGCGGCTATGTTGAAAAGCATTGGCATCTCGCGGCGACATCCAGTGTTAAATAAAAAAAATTACTTGTAAAGCACTTCTGTTGGTCGACTTCGTTTGTGCCCTTATTCCATAGACTGAGAGGTGCTCTATCAGATTTTTTTAGGTGAAAAAAGGGCACAAGTGACTTGCGCCTTTTTTCAAGGGAACTCCTCTATTCACTTTTGTTACTTCTGCTCAGCCAGTCCAACAATGGTTCATACAGCCCATACCTCACACAAGCCCACACGATTGGCTTACTTGCTGTGTAACGGTACCCAAAATGTCACCGGCTTAGTTTGGTGGATTTGAGGGAGGGGAACATTGTCTAGTAAACTATGTTGAAATGTCTTATAGTTAGGGACCCGTACTTTCCGCGATATTTTAAAGCAAAATTTTGCGATAAAATTTGTTGCGAGAATTTTTAAAATGTGCGGTGGAAAAAGGTAATTTTGCGATACATCATTTTGCAAGATTTGCTGAATTTCGCAACCAAAACAAAAATCACAAAATTGTTAACAGAAAATAGCCTAAAATAGGCCTCATAAGTGCCGTACAATATGAATAAATTTAAAAAAAATTTAAATTCTACTTCAAAACGGCTGCCAGTAACGAACAGAAGACCATATATTACTGCAAAGTTAATAACACTTTGATGAAAAGTAAGTCATAATTTATTTATTCGGGCAAAAATTGCGAATTTTGCGGTAAAATGCAAATTTTGCGATCGCATATTTTCATTTTTAGCTTCAGCAAACAGCGTACACCTCTCCAATTGAGAAATGGGGTCAAAATTGTTATTAGTAAACAAGTTGCGAATTTTGCGATTTCGCAAAATCGCATAAAGTACGGGTCCTTACTTATAGTGAAGACCAACCAAAAAAAGGAAGGGAGAGGATATGGAGGTTGGTAATTTTAACCTGTTTTTAGACGAGCCGATAACGTGTGATCTTGAATGACTGGTTGCAGTATATACCAAATTACAAGCTGCGTTGTTGCTTGTTTAGGTTAAATTAACTGTCCACATTGGGAGTTAATTTTAGTCTAATTATAAAGCAAAATAACTGGAACAATTCGGTAAGGGGTGTGCAATATTGAAATTTTTGAGTCTAGTTAGACTGTCTAAACTACTATTCCAAGATGGCGTTACTTTGACTGTAGTTGTATTTGTAAGTAACTTGAGCCTCTGGTGCACAGAACAAGTACTTAACTCTACAATGTAAGCCACTGATGCATTAGAAGCTTGCATCTGTCTTAACAATGGTGGGAAGAACAAAACTTCATGTGCTCCAACTAAAATAGCAAATTCACCTTGGTAAATACAGCAACCATTGGAGCACTGGTTCCATTACCTCTTTTCATGATACATATGCTATACCACTAAAAATGGCCTTCCATTTGTAACTCATTGTATAGGTAGTCTTCCTACATTGCATCTTTACAACAATTAATTTTCTTTATGTTTACAATGTTATACTTAAGTTATTGCTTGTAGTGCTGCAATAATACTTTGAAAAGAAGGAACATTGATGGATTACTTATCATGAATTTCTGTAAATAAAAGTAATGTTTCATACAGCTGCAGAGAAT
>JAHWFP010230532.1:5558-43713 GCA_023313725.1 Lithobius niger
CTCATCGATATTTCAACTGTGTGTGCCCGAGAACCATTTAAACTTTGCATGGCCTAAGAGGTCTTGAATAGGGGGATGGATTGGATTAACCTTCTTCCGCTTACACCAATGAAACCATCTTTCCCAGTGGCTGATGTAAAGTTTGTTGGTGGAGTCGCGGAGTACTTCGCTGGCAATTCTAGTGGCTTGTTCTTCAAGAATTCCTGCCTCTTTGATGAGTTCGATGATAGTAGCCAGTCTAGCCACGCGTGCAGATGTAAGATTTTGGAGTTCGGGTGGAATTTCGTTCCTTTCTGCTGTGACAGTAGGTCGGGAATGTCGGGAAGTTTTCTTGGAAGATCCACGAGGAGGTTTAGGAGTAATGGGAACCACGGGGACGCTGACCATTAGGGTGGAATGAGGAGATAGAGGCCTTGAGTCTGTTCGATTTTCGTGAGGATTGTCGGAAGTAGCTTGAATGGAGGAAACAGGTAAGCATACAGGTTTTTCCAAGGTTAAGTCAGTGCATCCACGGCGCATGCTAGATCGTCCGGGACTAGGCTGATGAATTGGGCTGGTGCATTGTGCCTCGTGGCGAACAGGTAGATCATTGGTTTGCCCCAGATGTTGAAGAGATATTTGCAGATTGATGTCTTGAGGGCCCATTCTCCTGAAGGTGGTTTCTTGCGGGAAAGCGCATCCGCTATCACTTTCCGGTTGCCAGGAATGTGAAGGGGTTGGAGAGTCGTATTGGTCTTTTGACAAAGTTTGAAGATGTGCGAGGTAATGCGATGAAGGGGTCGAGAGCGTGTTCCTCCTTCTTTCCGGATGTAGGCTATGGCTGTGGTGTTGTCGGCTTGGATTTGGACGATTTTGTTGGTGACTAGGTGACGAAAGTGGTGGAGCGCGTTGAGAATTACTGTCATCTCCAAGATGTTGATGTGATCTGAAGAGCCGGGAGGCCAGGTTCCGGATATCTCGTGGTCCTGAATGTGGGCTCCCCATCCTGTTAGTTGTTGGAGGGTGAGAGCCTCAAACGTCTAATGGTGAAAGGGGCGAGACATCCATTTTCCGTAAGGTAGAAGGTTGGCCATGGAATCTAGTTTCCCTATGAGGGAGTTCAGGGAGGGAAGTGAGTGGTGGTTTGACTTGGTGAAGGATTGACCGTGAGCAAGAAGGTCGGTTTTCCGTTCTGTCGACCGGGTTACAGTTCCCGTTACGAGGTTGAATTCCACGCCGCGGAAAATGAAGATTTGGGAAGGGGTGAGTCTTGACTTCTTCCAATTGATGCAGAGGTCCAGGCTGTGAAGAAGATTGATAGTGAACTTCATGTTGTGAATGAGCTGCTGGTGATCTAGGTTGTTGAGTAGCCAATCGTCGAGAAAAGCATTTGCGGTGAGCTGATGGCGGTGAAGGTGACCCAGAACGGGTTTCAGAATCAGGGTGAAGATCCTGGGTGCGACATTAAGGCCGAAGGGAAGGGTTTGAAATTCGTATACTTTGTTGAGGTACATAAAACGAAAGTAATGGAGGAAGGCCAGGTGTAAGGGGACGTGGAGGTAAGCGTCTTCTAGATCGACGGAGATGGTCCATTCTTTGGGTTTGAGTGAAAGGCGGATGGAGTCCAAGGTTTCCATTTTGAAGTGATCGTTGAGCATGTAATGGTTCAGAGGTTTTAGGTTGAAAATCATTCTTTTGCCACCAGATTTCTTTGGTCGGAGGAAAATTGAGCTGTAGAACCTTGGCTTGCGAGTGATCCGGACAGTGTCGGATTGCCTCCTTCTCGAGGAGTTTGGCTACTTCGGATGTCAGGGCCTGAGAGGTGGTCTTGTCATGAAGGAGGGTTGCAAGCCAAGGAAGACGATAGAGAGGATTGCATTGTGGGACGTGATTCGTTCCCAGGCCGGTAGGTGAAATTTTAGACGTCCTCCCACTGGTCTCTTGTGAAGGTAGTCATTGACGGTGACGAGACCTACTTCTGTTGGAAGAGGTGGAGTATCTACTGCGGTTGTGAGGGGTTGCACTGCGGTGGCTTTTGTTGGCGTTGTCGTGGTTGTTTCCTCGAAAGGATTGGTTGTTCTTTCGTGGGGGAAGGGAGGTGTTGCTCTGGGATGAGTCATTTAATTTCTTGGGTTGAGCATTTGGTGAATGTTGGGATGATCCGGGGTGGTGTGGTTTCCAAAAGTGTTGATTGATGTTTCGTTTGGGGTTTGGCTTAAGTTTCTTAGAAATGTCAAGGTGGGGAGCCAGAGTGGGGATTTGGCCCCTAAACAGGGTGTCGGACTCATGAAGAGGTAAGTTGCGCAGAATGTGTTTGGTTGATGCGTTAAGGTTGGGAGTAGTGCCAAGGGCAATGTCACGAAGCAGGAGGCTAGAGTTGAAAAGTGCTTTCGTGAACCAGTTGAAACTGTGAAAGGTGGCGAAAGACATCTTCTTGAAGAGCTCGGAAATGAGAAAGTGCAAGTATTTGATGTTTCGCTTGCTTGATTCACGAGTTAATCTATCGCAGAGAGCGTTATGGCAGTTCCCCGAGGACATCGGCCTGAGATGCCGCACGCAGGCCTAGTCGTAGGATTCTATCGTTTTCTTTTAAGACTCCTGTTGGAACTTCAGCCCGTTTGGGGATAAAAAGTGCCGTTCCGAAGTCCATTTTTGCTTCAGAGGCGAGAAATTCGGACTGATGGTAGGTTTCGAACAGTCGAGGGTTGGCAGCCCCCTCTCCGGTGGCGTGGAAAAATCAGGTTTCACGGCCGTGACGAGGTGGAGGGGGATCTTTGTCTAATTCAAGGGGTTCCCCTCTCCCCAGGAGAGATCCACCAGTGCGTAGCAAGGTCGTAAGTAGTGTCGTGGATTGGCCAATCTTTGCCTTTTCAATGTTGTTCCGTTCGTGAAGGCCGAAGCCAAAACCAGTGGAAAAGCCTCGATTTTTGTTTGGTGTGGCGGTGGGTTCCGGCTTGTAGAGCTAATTGTCGGGCACGATGGCTTCGACTGCTTTAAGGAGTTCGAAAAGAGGAAAGGCAGTAGGGTCGGCGTCGTTTTGAATGGAGTCTCCGTAAGGATCGAGTGGCTCAAGTTGACCAGATGTGGCGCGTGGTGTCGTGATGTGGCGCGTGATGTGGCGCGTGGAGTTGATGCTGAGTCAAGGCCGTCATCGGGGTGGACGATGTTGAGGAGGCGTTGAAGATAGATGATGAAGTGGAGCGATGTTTCTTTCTAGCCGAGGGTGTAGGTGCAGGTTGCTTCCGTTTGCGGGAGTCATTGTCGGAAAAGGCGACCCAATCACGTACAAAAGAGGTACCATGTGTTGAAGTAGGGGAACCTTGAATGTTTTGCTTGTCTTTATAGGAGAAATCCTTTATGGCTTTGTCCATGAAGCGATGGATTTCTTGGGGTGGAAGATCGTTGGGTTGATGATGTGCGGATGGTGAAAGGTCGATCGGCAGGTGGTTGAATCTTTGACAGGTAAAAAGTAAGCAGAAGATGAGGAGCTGGACGAAAGTTGGTGTTGGCCACAGGGAATCGATGAGGCAGTTGATTGCTGAAGCGTCGCCGAAGTCGATGGTCGAGTTGGTAAGGGAAGGACGACGATACTTGGGTTTTCAGGTGGAGGGCTTGCAGATGAAGCGGTGCCCATCTTGGGCGAAAGTGATGAAAGTGGTGAAAGCGGCGAAGGTGATGAAAGTGATGTAGGGCTTTCGGTCTTTCGTCTTCGAAAGATGTATAGTTTGAATCGGCTTTCGATGAAAGTCGTGGTTGTCGTTTTCAGGGCACTTTCGACGAAGGGTCTTCGGCACTTTGAATCGGGAGATGATCTAGAGGCGAAAATCTTGCTGGAGAGTCTTCAAGAGCGATCCGTCTGCGACGAGAGCTTGAGGAAAAGAGATGGCTGCAGGGTTCGTACCATTTCGGCTGAATGGATTTCAAGGACTTGCAAGGACTTTTTCAAAAGACTTGTAAGGACTTCTAAAATATAGTTTCTCACACAGCAACTAGTAAAGCACACCATTATAGGTCTAATTTTGTATAGTTATTTTCGGTTGAATTATATTGCAAATTCACTTCAATTTCAAGTTATAGCCAAGAAAACGATACAAAAGTATCAAAACAGTCGCCACAGAAGTTTGCTCTTAGCTCTGTTCCCATTCTCTTAGAACAAGAAAAAAAAAACTACTCGATATCAACAAGCAATACTAAACAATGAGCGGACAAAAAAGGAGGGTGCGTTGAATCAGACTGCGGCAAGCTTGTCCACCTAAATATGCCTTCTCATAGTATACCAAAGTCAGTATGTACGTAATACCAACTTTATACTCTGCTAGTGTTGGGCGGTATACCGGTTCTCACGGTATTACCGCGGTACCAAAATCTCGCCGGTACCAAATACCGTGACTTGAAAAAATACCGGTTTTTCCTAATGCGCCTGGAACGCTGCGCAATTTCCGGTTGTAGAGAACGTGAAGGGCAGCGCGAAGCTTGAAGCTCCGACCAAAAATTAAACCTAGAAAAAGAATTCGGTAAGTTGAACTAATTATTACCTTATATTTCGTTTCTTGTTCTTTACATTTGTTTTTGAACAAAATCCCCAGTGATCATTTCGAGCGAGCTGACTCGGCGCTGCTCAAGTTGCTGAAAATTCAGGCAGCCGCCTCGCTCGCGATCCCAAAAATCAAAAGTTAAAAAGCATGTGGTTTTGAAATTGTTGAAGAATTTAGGTATTTGATTGTTACTGGTGTTGTTTTGTTTTGTTTCGTGAGAGATCGATCCGTTTTTAGTAAATACTTGTTGCTATTCGCTACTGTCAAGTCATGAGTTAGGAGCGGGAGACGGTGCCAAACATGATTAATCGAAAGACAAGACAGCACTGCTATGTGTGTTCGTGGTCTCTGGATTTTGCGTTTTTCGTTATATTTTTTTTATATTACAAGTAAGGTTAGTTTTCTTGACTTGAATTTCATTGGCAGCAGGGCCCGAGGGTACTAGTTTCATGCGAAAATTGAGTTGATCGATACGCACACCGCATATGTGTGTTTAATCATATCCAGCTTGGATTTGTCCCATCTCTTATAGTTTGTAAGTGAGAAAGGGACTTGTCGATTTGAACCGTAGGGGTGAAGGGTATAAAGGAATGCCGCGTTACGTCTTTCAGCCAACTGGTAATGCGTGCGATTCGTGATTTTTTTTTACGCACCGAGCTAATAGGGACTGAAACTGTAGTATGGTCCACCCCCCCCCCCGCCACACGATGTTGACAAAATCTAAATAAAGAAATATTTTTGCTATTATTCAGGGCTTCTAAGCTCACTTTTTTCACTATTTCTCCATTTTTTTCTGAATGCCTCACTTTTCGGCTAAAAACTCATTATTACCATCTATTTCTTCCACTTGTAATCTTTTTTTTTTAAATAATTTAAGGATTAGGGGATGCACCAGTCAGCACTTAATCGATAGCTAACCAAGCCATTTTTTTTTAATTGAATGGAAAAAAAGCCATTACTAAAATTGTATCACCGTTTTCTTGTTGCAGTCTAAATAGTCAGTCCAGAATTTAACGCACAATTTCAGAAAACAGGAATCTCACCAGATTCTTGCGAATTTTCAACAGAGTAACAGACAGATAGATTTAGACAAGGGCAAGGCAAAGTCAACCTAGAAATGTCCTATTTTTTTTCTATAACTGCATACTATAGCTCTTAGAAACTAACAAGCTGTTCATTCTTCTAAAACTGTCTTCGTAACAGCTTACTTAAATCTAAAACCCAAGTAGCCTAAGGCCCGTATTCTGAACGCTGACTAAAACTCGTACTTGACTTGAAATGACGTCACACCTATTAAGTGCCATTCACCACCCGATTTCTTCCAAATGTATACAAACGAAGTTCTGGTGGTGAATGGCACTAAATAGGTGTGACGTTATTTCAAGTCAAGTACGAGTTTTAGTCAGAGTTCAGAATAAGGGCCTAAGTGATTTTAATTCAAGTCTAGTAGTACTGTAAATGAAAATTTGCTTTTTTAAGTATCTTTAGCAGCAGAAAAATCTGTGAAGCAATTACAGTTTCTATTTCTACTATTGATAATGATGCGCAACACGTAAATAATAATCTGAATACTGACAGATAGGTTATGTTCTTGCAGCTTGATTTCCAATACGAGTGTTTGTTATACCAATAGTGTAACGGGTTTCTTGGAATGGAGTAGTGTTTTCAACTTCAATACTTTTAATAAAGTAAAAAAAAAAAAAAACTATACAACATACTTTTTTTAAACCCAAAATATTTCAATCCTAATGCCACAATCTGTAATGTCAAGAACCAACAGAAAAATAAAATTGAGTTCAAAGTTCAGTAGCCTGCTTGGTGATTATTTTTATGTGTATTTTTTGGTTAAATGAAATTGATGATTCCATTTCCAACTTTAATTAGTTTGATTAGGCTGCCTAAAAAAAATATCGTTGGTACCGGAGGTACCGAAGGAAGTACCACCAAATTTTAAGTACCGTTAAATACCGAGTACCGCGGTACCTAGGCTGGTACCAGCACCGTCACAAAAATTTCGGGTACCGCCCAACACTATACTCTGCTATGCCAAACACTGGCAATCTTGACTGGACAAACGTCCTTACAGTTAACACCAAATTAATGTCTCGTGATGACTGTAGTCACTGCCATGAAAAACGAAGGCAAGCTAACCAGAACAAAAATTCTTATTCAAAGGATTATGAGAGCTTACTAGGTACTGTATATGTAATATTAAATTTCACTCTGCCATGTAACAGTTTCCAAGATTTCTGAATGAAACTGCGATTCCATTTATGAATGCAGCCGTGAAGAAGTTTGGGGCTCAGCATTCAACTGATTTTAAGAAAATAAATTTGAAATGATAAATAAACATAAAGTGCCAGCAGAGGCTTTATTCAACTAGTATGGAAAATAAAAGGACTTGCAAGGACAAAGTGCTACATTTTCAATTTAAGGACTGTACGCACTAGTACGAACCCTGTGGCTCCCATGGGCAAACCATCTGCTTTTATCGTAGGGCCACGCATGGTGACGCATGCGCGGTAGGGTTGCACACTGGGCGTATCTAGAGAGTGAAAAAACCTCAAGTCTTATAGAGCACTCAGGAACTGAATGCAATTAAATTTACAGGTAGTAGAAATTTTCGACCGACGAGTAGAACCCTATTTTCAGTGCACATTAGTGGTCTACGTGTTTCTCCAAATTTGTTAATGCTAATGAGGTACAAATAAGAATAACTTACTTGTTGGTTGAGATACAAATGTTGTTGCTGTTGTTGTTGCGTTTTTTGCTGGTGTTGGTGCTGGTGTTGGTGCTGCTGCTGCTCTTGGGAAGTCCAATTGAGCAAATTAGCATCCTGTTGTTGAAGAGCAGCAAATATCTGCAGCTGTCCAGTAACAGTAGACGAAGTCACTTCACTAGCTGTGGGAAGAGAAACTGAAGTAACTGCAGAGTGTGATACTGAATTAGAGGCTGAGCTGTAAGGTGAAGCCGGTGGTGGAGCATACTGAATGCGGTTTGGAACAGTTACGTTTGATGAGACAAAAGAGCTCACATCAAGTTTACTGTCACTGAATTGCAACGACCCTCCAAGAGTCCCTGAAGACAGTCCTAGGCCTTGTGGCAAAACTGTTACAGTCGGCACTGCAATAGTAGTTGCAGAGCTGTTTGAATGATGATTTTCCGTGTGACGCCTCAATGACCGTGCATCACAATAACTTTTGCCACAACCTTCTACCTTACACTCGTAAGGCTTCTTCTTGCGATGGGTAAGCATATGACCATTTCTAAAAAAAAAAACATGACCTTTAATCAAGTGTTTCATACACCCTCGCTTCAGCAAAAAAATGTAAATTTTAACACTGACTAAAATTAGTTTTTACTATCCTAAAATGCTTACCATCAGTATGTGCTAAAATCATCTTGATTTGCTTTACTTGCCCAAATTTTTAAACCCCTTATCGTTTAAAACCAGCAATGCAATGAGATTACTGCTTTACTGCCGCCAGGGGTGCTAGTGTCGTTGTCTTTAATAAGGCACCGTAGCCACCTGTAATTCACTTCGTTTCGAACCTGTTGCATTCAGACAAATGCGGGTTCTGCAAAGCGGGGAGGCTGGGCAGGTTCTACTGAAGGTAAGTATTTTACGATAGTAAAAAGACTAACTTACCAGGGGCAACTGGTTAAAGTTTGTTTTAATTGCCTATATGAAAATATACATTACCCGATTTATTTCAGCACTCTCATATGTTCTAACGGCTTCTTCCAGAGATTAAAAAGTTGGCTTCCCTGCCAGTTCCGTAGCTGTCCCACTGCGCGTGCACGAACGCAGTCCTCCATACATAAGTGCTGGCACGAAACCATTCCTCATCTCTTTTACGACCCTCTGAAGCGCTACTATGGCCACTCAGAGGGGAGGACAGGATGGGTTGAAGGTAATGTATATTTTCATATAGGCAATAAAAACAAACTTTAACCAGTTGTCCCTGGTAAGTTTGTCTATTTAGTTGCCACGAAAATATATATTACCCGATTTATTTTGGGGCCACAGTGACTGGTGCCCTGGCTACAGACTGGCTAGCTCAAAGTCGACGGACTTAGGGAACCTGACGCAACGTGCGTAGAAGACGGACGAGCAATGGATTATCCCATGCCAAGATTAGGAACGGAAGGAATCGTACGTTGTTAAGGGTTGCTGAGAAGTCAGCCGCCGCAAAGGCAAAGCAGGAGCAAAGGCTGCTGTAACGGTAAACAGGGTTCAAACAATTTTTTTAATTCTGAAATGTTCTGACATATCCAGGTTTTCCAGGTGCATCCAATGGCAATTTCTAGGTGTTTACGAGATGTTTAGATAGGGAAACAAGCAATAGCTAATGGTTTTATTAATATTTGTACGAAAATAATCTAACATCCCAGAAAATAGCTGTTTTAGAGACTAGGCCAAACAGCACTAAACGTATTTTCATCACAGATGTTGGTACTAGCCTAAGATTTGGTTCAGTGAAGTTATATCTAAAATACTTGTACATATTAAAGCACAAATTAAATATTTGCTACTAGCCTAGATTTTGTTTCTGATCTGCTAATTCAAGAGAACTTACAGAACAGATACTACAGTTTTAGAAGTACAAGTTGTTTTTACTATCCTAAAATACTCACCTCACTTTTAGCTATTTGTGAGCTTTGAGCTCCCTTCCGCCCAAGACAAACATTTCTATGCTACGCCCAGTCTACCCCCGGGCGATGAGCGCCTAAACCCCCAGCACCTGCTGGCCTCGTTCGTTACTTTTTCCACATTCCTCGCTGGCATGAGCGGGGCTGGAGTGTGGGTATCCGTTCCGGTGAGTATTTTAGGATAGTAAAAACAACTTTTACTTCTAGAACTGTAGTTTTAACAGCTTCAGAAAATACTCACTTCACTTTTAGCTGACTTCGTCCAATAGAAGGTGGGTCAAGCCAGAGACTGGGGTAGCATAGAAAACATATCCTAAATGTCTTACCTCTCATTCCTCTACGGGAAGGGTCATTTCTGCGTAGTAGCTCCAGCCATTACCAGTGTCCCCGAATGGCTGATGCCTGATGTTTCACCATTCTCCCTGTAGTATTGGCTAGCAAAATCATTTGCGTCGCCACGTGCATGCAGTCGTGATCACTCAGGGAGGGATCCCGGCTGTAAGAACTCATAATGCTGTGAGGGCCCAGGGCTTGTGTGCTCAGACATGTTTTGGGATAACGAGGCATTCCTTAGAAAGCTCATATGCCCTCCGAACGGTATATCGTATCCATTATGCAAAGTCCTTTGCCATCTGGTCCTTGGCCGTGTCCACTGCCAAACATGGTGGGGTGAAAGTCTCTTTGTCTCCCGGAGTAGCAGGCAGATGTTCAGACCCCTTCATTACTAGGTGCCCGTCTGGGCAACGAGTTCTCCGACCTCTTCTTTCCCCAGAGTCAAGTTTAATGCTTGGATTTGGAACTACGTCGTTCCTTCCTCTGCTTCTGAGTCTTTGCCTTGCATCCAGGTGTATGCACAATTGTGACCTGTGACCACCCTTAAAATCTTGGGTGCACTTCTTCTTGCGGAAGATCGCGGTCCTCTTGGTCTGAAACTCCGTCGTGGTTGGGGCCACCAGGAGCAGTGTTTTCCTGGGGCAGTGCAACGACGGTTTCCATAGCTTTCCCCTATTCCTTAAGCTAGGGGCTTAGTGGGCCTCTTTACCTTGTTGCTATGGCTCCATACCATGTATTCTGTATACTCTATATCTTTATTAATGTATTCCAGTATTGCTATGTACTTGGATGTATGGTCCAGTCCCTGGAGATCAGTGGTCAGGATGGCTCTGGCCTTGCCTGCCCTTAAGGGTAGCTCCTTGCAGAGATGGCTCATGGGATGCCAGGATATAGTACGGGAAGTACCTTGCACCACCAGTGGCAGGTACTGGCTGCAGCTCAAGGCTGCAGACTCACTCTGGGAGCTAGTCCCTAACCAGCTAAGATCTCTTCTTGAAGTATGCCACTCTGCTAGTAGCCCTGATCAGAGAATCCTTGAACCATTGGACATCTCCTGAGGACAGACCGCGTGGTCCTGGAACAAACCCTGAATTTACCATCCTTCTGGCATTCTTCCTTGTACCGGGCATAGCGGGGTTGCACAAGTGGTGCATCGGCCGTCCATTTTTCATCTAGGAAAGGACCTATTTTCACCAAGAAGCCTTTTGGAATGCCGGCAGCCATCTTGAGTGTTCCATTTTTCACCTGGGACCCCAGCCTTCAGTGAGTAACCAAGAGACAACCTGAGTAGTTTGTGAGTATTGTGAACTGTGTTTGAGATAGCAATAACTTTTATATTGCAGTGGAGATTGATTTGGATCAGTCAGTGCTTTTTATTTTATTGGACGATTTTGTGTGGGCCTATGTAGGCTAGTGCCTTTTGACTTTTACCTTTGCTGAGGCTTTATCCTGATTACTTTTGATTTGTGTAGGCTACTGAATTTTAGCCTTGAAGTGATTTTCCATAGCCTATAGGCCTAAGATTTCAAGATTGTGAGATTTTATGCCAAGGTCTACTAGATCTAAGCCAGATTTAGACCCTGACTCTTGGGATTTAAATTGGGACCCTAATAAAATAGGGAAAAGGACTAGAAGGGAACAAGCAGCTAGACTTACTACGCCTATTATTCCACAAGTTGTGCAATCACCATTAGGGGTTATCCCATCAAGATTAGCAGCTCAGTTTCCTCCAGCTAGCCCTAATGTTCAAGTGACACCTAATTTGGGTCTAAATATTACAGCAGCAAGCCTAAATGTTAGTGTGTCAAGCCCTACATTGACTTTACCAGATGTTGGACAATTATTTTCACCAGTTGGAAGTAATAGTAGTGTTACAGGTGGTGTTCCATTTGTACCAGACGTGCCTTCAAATGTGAATTTGCCTCCTGCTTGGGTAGCTTTCAGTAACTACTACTGCTAATTTGCAGCAGCAGCAGCTAATTCCAATAACCCTTAACAAGGACTGACCCCTCTGGACAAGTTCAGACATGTTCTATTCTACCAAATGACCCAGTGTTCCAAATGCTTGGCAGTGACTGTGTCTTCAATGCCAAATTATTCTGTACCCTTGCCTGGACCAAGCCAAGTGTCAACTCAAATGCCTACTTACGTGCCAAACACTCTTAACCAACCTTTTACAGCTAGTAATTCTACTGACACTGCCATCTTGGATTTGTGTGCTAAACTGGATTCGGTAGTTAATTTTTTATGGGGAGGTGCAAATTCTGCAAGTAGGCCTGCTTCAAGTTTTGCACCTAAGCCACCATTAACTTCAACAACTAATGTTTTCAGTTCACCGGTTATGACACCTAGCAGTAATCTAGTTGGTAGTAGTTCAAATGTCGTTAGCTGTTTGTCACAGAATAATTACCAGAGAGCTGTTAAAATGTCAATACCTTTGCCTAAAATGGAAGGTTTGAAAATTGGAGAATTTAATGGGTTGAATGACAAAATTTTCCTCTCAGCTTTCATTATGAAATTGGAAAGAATTTTAAAGGTTAGAAAGGTGGATGAGAAATTATTTATCCACCAAACTGTTCCATCATGGTTAACAGGGGATGCTGTTGACTGGTTTTTGGCAAACGAACAGTTTTCTAGTTGGGAGAATTTTAAAACCTTGTTTTTGGCTAAATTTGAAGTACAGTCACATGGGTATAACCTAATTGCTAAGGTTAGAACTATGAGAATGCAGGAAAATGAAAGTTTCATTAAGCATTTTAATAAATGCACAGATATTTTACAAAACACAGGTGCTAGAATCAGTGATTTTGATCAAATTGAACCTATTTCGGAAACACTGAATTCGACTTTTCACATGCCTATGATGTCAAGAAAATTCACTTCTTTGACAGATTTTAAAATGCAAGGTCTTTTCTTGGAAAATATGATTCAGAGGAGACAGGCTAATCCAATCCAAACTGGAGTTTCAAATGTTGGTAACACTAGAAACGGTAGAAATAATTGGAATAGCAGCACTAGTTTCTTGCCTAAGTACGATGCAAAGTACACTTGTAACATTTGTAATAAAGTTGGGTGGACATCTAAATTCTGCCCTAACAGGTTAAATCACCAACAAAATCAGGTTGCAGTTAGGGAAAACAGCAGCTATGACAGTAATTTAAATAGTAGCAATGGCCGCGGAAATGGACGAACCTTTTTTGGTAGCCGTGGTCGTGGTAGTAATAACAGTAGCGGTAGTCGTGCACAGGGAATTTGGTGCTCGAAGTGTAAAAATTCGTTGAACAAAACACATAACTGTCGTGTAAATCCTGCTATTGGTAATCCTCCAAATAGAAGCACTGTAGCACAACTTCAAGAAATTGAGTTCGGTTCTGATGCGCAGGAATTAGTGCCAAAAAACCCGAACGCCATCCAGTTTTAGTCGGTGAAGCTGGAAATGGCGTGTCTTCTATTCAAAACCGACCAATTCCTAACAGAAATTGTCTAGGCGATCTTGTTGAGCCTACACCAGCACCGTGTGCTTATTTTTCACTGCTTATTTTTCACTTAAATTCGGTAAAGAATATGCAGACGCCATACTCGATAGCGGAAGTACAATGTCCTACGTAAATATTTCACTAAAAGATGACTTGTTAAAAATGGGATGTGAATTCACGCAACGTCCTTGGGTTGAGTTGCCGATACTCGTTTCGTTGAGTGTCCGGGCTTCGTTTTGGCTACGTTTCAGATTGCACAACGAACTGTATAACTTTTCCACTGATCTTGATGGAAAACACAATCCAGCCGGTAATCCTTGGCGTAGATTTTCAGCAATCAACGGGTTTACAGCCAAATTTCGCATCGAACACTTGGTTTTGGCAGGATAAACCTTCGAAAATGTACACCGGGTATAAACGAAGTCCATTAGTCCCAGGCAACTGCTACACCCATAGAAACAGATGAGTTTTGTGCTACAGAGCAAGACATTCGTAATAAAATAAATGAGAGTGACTTTTTGACGGATGACGAAAAAGAACAGTTGTTCAAGGTATTAAAAAAATATAGATTTGTTTTTAGTTCGAGAATTGGTTTAATAAGTCCAGTTATGAATATTGACGTTGGCGATCACCCACCAATTGCATTGAAACCCTATCCAGTTTCGAAGTTTAAAGAGTTGCAATTACGTCAGCATGTAAATCGGATGCTGGAGCTTGGGGTTATCGTCCCCAGCACGAGTGCATGGTGTTTTCCGGCATTTATCATTCCCAAGAAGAATAACACCACGCGTTTTGTGATAGCATACAATAAATTGAATGAAATAAGCAAGATGCAAAACTTTCCAACCCCTAGAATTCATGATATGGTGCAAAGGTGCCCTAAGAGCAAGTACTTAACACTTTTGATCTAACCGAAGCATACTGGCAAGCGAGGGTGACGAAACGAGCAGGTGAGGCATGTCATCTTTTTGCACCCCGTTCGGAAATTTTACTCCTCTCAAATTCATGTTTGGGGTTAAGCAAGCACCAGCGTTCTTCTGTGCCTCAGTTTCGCGAATGCTCGCCCCTCTACATTATCTGAACGTACAGACAGAGCTATTTTGATGATATCTCGATTATGTCACAAGAATTCCGATTGCACTTGATGGCGATCGAAGACACCCTAATGATTTTGGGTCGTGAAGGATTTAAAACAAACATAAAGAAGACGGACTTTTGTAAGAAAGAAATAACCCTGTTAGGTTATAAGGTTACGAGTGAGGGGGCTTTGCCAAATCTTAGTAAGAAAGAAATTCTGGAGAATTGGCCACACCCCAAAAGCATTAATGAGCTCCGAAAATTTCTCGGTTTGGCGGGTTTTTTTTCCGTAGATTTGTGATGTCATACTCGGCGATTGCAGCGCCTCTATTTGCAGTGCTAAAACGTAAAACTCCGAAATTTATCTGGGAGGCGAAACAGGAACAAGCTTACCAGAAAATCAAGAAAATGTTGGTAGACGCTCCCTTGTTAGCAGCGCCCGATTACAATCAACCTTGGATAATTATGGCGGACGCATCTTTCTCTGGGGCTGGAGCGATTTTATATCAGGTCGATCCACTCACTAAGGAGAAGAAAACCATAGATATAATCTCTAGACGTTTGACAGTTGCTGAACAGAGATTTTCTAATAGTGAAAAGGAATTGATGAGTATTATCTGGGCAGTAAGTAAGTGGCGTAGATACATAGAAGGGGGTGTGATAACAATTTTCAGTGACCATATGGCACCTTCGATTTTATCCAAGGTAAGCTCACCAACGGGACGCTTAGCGAAGTGGCCTGTGGAGTTATCTCAGTTGGACGCTAAGATTTGCTTCGTCCCAGGTGCACAGAATCGAATCGCTGATGTGTTGTCTAAACGGTACGAATCTGAAAGAGACTTTACTCCTATCACTAATCCAATCTTGATACCAGCTATGGATGAACAAACGGGTCAGAATTGTTATATTTTCAACAACGATTGTTTGTGTAATCAGATCGATGTTGAGCAGATTACACTTAATCAGATTAGAGCAGAAACGTTAAAAGACAAATACACGTTAGCATTAAAGTTAGCTTTGGAAGGGGAAACGAATGAAATAAGGTACGATTATCCTTCAGTTCATAGATTTGTGTTGAAGTACCAGCCAAAGTCAATTGTGAGTGACGGAATAATTTATGTGGATGTAAATAAAGATCTTGTGGATACCCCAAATTTGAAAATTCTGGTGCCCCGTTCGCTGCAAAAGAAAATCATTCAGTTAGTACACGATACGTTCACAGGTCCATAAGGTGCAACAGACTCGAAAGAAGGCTAAAACGATGATAGTAACGGAAAAGGAAGCATGGGAGAGTATTGTTTTTGACCTGAAAGGCCCACTGGTACGGAGTACAAATGGTTTTACTTACATCCTAGTGGTGCTTGATAAGTGGAGTCATTGGGTTGAGTTAATTCCCCTAAGAAACGCTGAAGCTAAAATTATAGCAAAAGCACTCATTGATGAAGTGTTTTCACGGCATGGCGTGCCAGCGGAAATTTTCTCCGACAGCTCCAATAATTTGAGAGGATAAATAATGAAGAATTTATGCTTGCAATGGCGTATCAAGGCAAGGTTTCTGTCAGTCTATTCACTTAAGTCCAGCCTAGCTGAGCGGTGGATGAAAGAATTAACAAAAACGTTAGCAATTTACGTACAAGACGAGAAATCGGGTCATAGAAATTGGGATTTACGTTTGAAACAGCTACAGTTAGCATTAAATTCAGCAACTGATTCGGTGACGGGCTTCACCCCAAGTATGTTGGCGACGGGAAGGGAGTTATGAATGCCCGAAGCCCCTGTCCGTAAAGTACAAACGGACGAGGTTAATTACCCATTACACATCTTAAACTTAACGTCACGCATGCGTGCGATAGTTAGGAGAGCTGTACGCAAACGTCAAGCAGGTAAGTTACATATTGCTGCGAAGGCATATAAAAATAAAACGGGTAAAGAATTTGAAGTCGGAACTAAAGTTTTCGTACGAAATCGTCCTAAAGTGACAAATCACGCTATTTTATGAAGAAAATGGCACCGATTTACATCGGAAATTACGAGATAGTTAAAAAGTTTAGACCTGTAGCTTATCAGCTTAAAGATTTTAATGCGGGTATTATTTCTCGTTATGTGTATAATATAGATAATTTACGTGAACAGATTGAAGGTGAGCATTACCCAGTTAGTGAAGCGGATTCCGAAGAATTTTAAACTTAAATCTAAAAGTAGTTACTGTGTTTCTTCTGGGTCTTCTTTCGGCCAGCAGTAGCTAGATCTAAAATAATTTCGCATGCAAATCATGGTGTTGCTTTGCTTGTAGACTGAAAGAAATAGCGTTTAAATGCAAATAATCTGGTGACACTCGGGGGTTAACGCTAAATACTTAGGAAAAGCCGTGCAAATGCTTAAGTGGAAGGTTGAGGTAGTAGCATAATTTAGTAATGAATTTATTGGAGTAACCGGATTTTCACCAGAGAATTTACACTTTTTTTTTAACGAATGTGTTGAACTAACTTAACACGTTAATCTACCGTACATTTAGAATTACCCTAATAACAGACAGGAAATGAGAGGGAGGTTGCCACAATAGAGTTTCTTATTTAATTAATGATTTGTATGGATTAGAAAACTTGATTAACAATCGATGGAGGACGTGGTGAGACAGTTTTTCTTTTTTTTTTAACGCAAATTAAAAGCTTGATTTCGAGTTGAACTTAACTGATTGTTACCGCGTTAGTCACATTTGCCACGCGTTGTTGCCGATATTTGACAACCGATTTTAACAATTAAGATTTTGAAAAAAAATCTTTCTTAACTGATTATAATGGTAACCAATGATTAGTGGTTACAATTTTTCAAGTGAATTTCCGTGCATCAATCACTTAGTTTTTTTTTCTCTTGACTGTTTTTGCACTGATTGATTGTGATTGTCTGAATTTTGACGCTCAAAGATTTCCCAGACCTTACAAAAAAGCCCAATTTTACCTGGGGGGAGGTCAAAATTGGTTTCTATTGCCTAAGGGGAAAAATACACTACCTGTAAATTAAATTGCATTCAGTTCCTGAGTGCTTTGTACCCTGGTGGATTTTAAAATCTCTAAATACGCCCAGCTCAGACACCCACCTGCGCATGCGCGAGTCCGGCGCGCGCAGGCCCTCCATAAATAGTGCTACGGCGTAAGCCAGCCATCTACTTTTCCTCACGAAATGTCAACCATGATGGTGACTCGAGAGGGGAGGTCGGGTGGGTATTTACAGGTAGTGTATTTTTCCCCTTGGGCAATAGAAACCAATTTTGACCTCCCCCCAGGTAAAATTGGGCTTTCTAATTGCCGGGAAGAAAAATACACTACCTGTAAATTAAATTACATTTACAGCAGACCTCGTCAGTATAGGTGGCGGGCACCATCATGACGGGTTCCCGAGGGCGTGAGCTGGGTCCCCAGTGACAGAGTTGTGGTTGGTTAGTTGCAGACGCAACATTCTCTAGTCACGGCCGACTTTCTGCGCAAGGCAGTTGGAGTGGGGAGGGAACTTTCAATAGCCAAAGCGAGTTGGTGAGGAAGTTCAGGCGAGTTTTTCCAGAATCCACGCTTGTTAGGTTTTCGGTTGATGGTTTAACATTTTTGGCTGATTTGCGGTAGGTTCAACGGGATGTCAATGAGCGCGAGATGCGGAGTAAGGTTCATGAAGATTTAGGTCATTGGTGTTGAGGTTTGTGTCATACCACAGCCACAGAAGGTGTGAAGTCGCAGACCATTGTGAAATCAGAATCAAAGATTCAGATGTTAACAGAGTGTTCAAGGAACAGTGTATTGGCTGTGTGTTTTGATTTGGGGAAGCAGTCAAGTTGGTTGAAGAGGGTATTGTGATTTTCCGATGACGGATGAAGCGTAAGGTGGGCTTGAGTGATTTGAATAATTATTGTAATGTTGCAGAGTGGTGAAGGGTCAATGAGATGTTGTTCCCCAGAGTCATTAAGATTGGAGCAGAAGATTAGGAAGTGGAACGTAGTATGTGGGTGAACCAAGGGAACCTTAGAAGGACAGCATGTGAAGGGGCGAATTACCGAGCACACTGCCATGAGTGTAAGGTTGTGAGGATAAAGATCCATTGAGTGCAGAGTGGAGAAGATCGTCGATGTTCAGTTTGACTCGGTGTGAGTGCGAAATTGCCAGACATATGGGTGAGGAATCGTTGGTGGCAATGAGCGAGTGTAAGTCGATGCAATGAGCGAGTGTAAGTCGATGAGGACATCCGAACAGATTAGGTGTTGGCTAAGAGCCGTGAAGGTTAGTGATGGTGACAAAGTGTTTCATCTTGATTGACAGAATGATGAGTCAACATAACATTGGGTAAGTCGAATTCCAAAGACTTGGAAATGAACGAGACTTAAACAGTGGAATGTGAGGCGCAAGGCCGAGTGAATAAAATAATGGGCCAGCTGGAATTCCTTCAATAGACCTGGTCATGGAAGGTGTAGAAACAGGAGTCCAGGCATGTCATCGGGAGACTTGGAGGGCATGAGGGGCGTTGTGTGAGGCCAATTTCCCTTCCAGAAGTGCGCGAAGAAAATGGACATTACTTCGGGCAGTGCAAGGATTATAGCATTTGTCGTCATTGTATTTAGTTGAGTTAAAGTGACGGGGGAGTCGAAGAAAATTTAGCTTCGTTGTGATGCATCAGGTGGTTGGTGACGGAGACGGAGTGTGGAGAGCTTGGGTACCGTAAAGATCATCATGATTCGATTGGTGACGGTTAGGTAGAGTGATAATTAGCTTTGGGATTACATTCAAAGACATGCGCGTGAACATTTAATTAGAAAAGGTTTGGCGAGTTGAAGAAGACCTTCCCATTATGAAACCAAGCTGAGGTGGTGTGAGGGAGGTGAGATGGAACGAAGTACGTGAGTGATTAAGTGAAGTCTCACGCAGTGGTTCCAGTGGAGCGAAGCAGAAACTAGGTGTGGGCGCGGGGTTGGCGTTGCATCGATTTGTTGTATCGAGTCCATAAGCTTTCGACAGTGCCTGGTGGTTGTTGTCCCAGTGAAGATGGCTGATTGATCAAGGAGGCCAAGTTAGCAGCGAGAGAGGGGTGGATGTCTGCAGCACCTGGTTACCCCAGTCAGACTCTTATCCCAGTCCGAAGAGAGTCCAACGCAATTTGACTTCGGGGGACAGATGAGAGCCAGTGTGTTTAGCATGGTGTGGCCGTGGACAGCTTCGATGCCAGAACAAGCTGGAAATAGCGGCATGGAGAGCATGTGGTGCTCGACGGGTGTAAGATTACAAGTTGACGAGTGGACTTGTTTAGAAGAGGCAGGTGAAGATGAAAGTCGCAATTTAAAGCAGGCATGTGGTGACGGGTGGCAGGACTAGCTGGCAATGAGCGATGCCGTGAGCTTCAACGAACATGGCTTCAAAGATCGGCCAACGACGGACGAGAACGACGAGCGTCGTGATGCGACGAGCAGGAAGATGCATGGAGAAACAAATCCACTCATTTTTAAGTTTTGTAGAGAGAAAAATCTGTTAACAATCGGGGAAAAAATGTGACGTGCATGAAAACACCCAGGGTGAGTTATTAGGTGCCATATCAAAACAACAGCCAGCCAACGTACTTGGAGCCACAAACGGCGTCGCTGAAATCGTGGGTAGACCCCCTTCGACCCCAAGGACCATGGAGGGGACAGTTTGTTGACTGCTCATCGGCGTAATTCCCACTTGGGTGGGAATCACAGGCAACGTAGGAATGCCTCCTATAAAGCCCAATTTTGCGATGAGCTGAAAAGACCTCTGAACAATGACGGGAGCGGCGGGCGGTGTGATGAGCTTCAAAAGCCGGCGAATGGGAATGACGAACGACGAACGAACGGCCAGGGCAGCGACGCTGGAGCATGTGCCGAGCTTCGATGACCAAAGAGTGATGCGGCGGTCACGAGCAACAAAGGGAATGGCGGACGGTGTGACATGCTATGTAAGGCAGACAGACAGCAAGCGGGAAGATGCACGGTGTTATGAGCTGCAAAGGCCGCTAACCGGTGACGGGAGTGGCGGGCGGTGCGAAGAGATTCGAAGACCGGCGAACAGGAAAGATGACGGGCTGCAAGATCGACGAACGGGAACGGGAACGGCGAACGACGAACGAGAAATGAGTGGCGGATAACAGGAGCAAATGACCGTGACGGCAAGCATGAACGGTGGCCGGGCCAGCGACGGGCGAGGTGTCTCGGCAAGTGGGTGCTTGTCGACGGGTGGGCTGCAAACGACGAACGGCTGTGAGCGGCGAACAGCTTGAAAGACAATTGGGCCGGCAGACGGCAACGGGCTCGAGGAGAGATTCTTTGGGTAAGCTTGCGAACGTCGGGCGGTTTTGCAAAGGTGAGCGGGCTGCGAACGACGAACGGGCTGCAGGTGGCGGTCGTCGAGCTTCAATTAGTGGGACAATCGACGAACGACTAACGGCATGCGGGCAACGAAGTGAGATGCTGATGGAGAGATTGGAGAGATGCTGGTTGGAGAGATTGTTGGCCATCAACGAGGGTGAGTCGGAATCATTTTCGGCTGTGAGTGTTGGACACTGGTGTGAAGATGAGTACAACTTCGGTCGTGAACGGAGGGTGGCTGAACAGGCGAGCGGACTTAACGCCGACGAGTGGGCAACAAGTGATGAACGGGTTGTGAGCGGCAAGCGGCTTGTGAACAACAGTTGGGCCAGTGAACGGCGTATGGGCTCGAGCAGAGATTCTCTGAGAGAGCTTGCGAGCAGTGAATTGGATGAAGAAGAACAGTGACAGATACGGTGAACGTCCACTGCTTGGCTGATGCAAACGGGGCGAACGGAAGGATGAGAATCTTCGTTCAATCAGGACATTGAAGAACGTGACGAGCGTGATGGGCTGGAAGGCCAGAAGGAAGAAGTCTCCCGGAAGAGGGCTGCATAGGCGGCATCAATCATGAGGCGTACGGTGCAGCAAATGGTGGCCACGATGTGTAAGAGAAGCCTCTAACTTATGGCAGTCATCTTTTATGGAGGTTTTCCTTCCTGAAGGGATAATCTGTAAAGAAACAACGAACGCATCAAAACCCTGTAGTGGTGAGCGGCGAACGAGCAATGAACGAGAGCGAGCGGGGGTCCTCTTGGTGTAGCGGGCGAACGGGCAACGGTCGTCTCGTGACGATGTTGACACAGCGGCGGCATGAACGGGTGGCGGCGGCGGCAGCAAACGTCGAGCCAACGGGCGGCGAATGGAGGTTTCTTGCCGGCTTGAATGGATGAAACAGGATGGCGGCAAGAGAACAAGCGAATGGCGGCTGTAAGCAGTGGTCGTGAAAAGCGTGTTGGGCGGCAGTCCACCGGGGCAGATGCAACGACGGCTGCGAGTAATGGTCATGAAAGCAGCAGCAGAGACAGCCGCATGGATGGCGTTGATTGCGGGGTGAGCGGTGCAATGAACGGTGACGAACGATGCCATGAACGGACAGACAACATCTTCTTAATTAGGAGAAAACGTTGTCAATAGGGGACCAACAAACGAACGGACGAATCGAAGAAATCTTCATGTAACGGCAGATCTTGCGAACGGGAACGACGAACGGGAGGTCATGCGGCGGCCACAACGGGACAAAATGTAACAATGGATGAGTGACGGGAATCAGTTTCCGAGTGGCCGGAAGAATAACAATGCCAAGGGCTTGGAAGAAGGGCGAACGGCAGTCTCCTTGTGTAGCAGATGAATGTCGAATTATAAATGCTTCAGTTGCATAATGAGTGGGACGCAAAAACAATGAAAATCTTCGTCCAAACCATGATGAGCGTTGATAGTTCAGGGAGGCCGTAGAAATGGCGGGTTCTGCGAACGAAAACGACGAACGCGAACGGCGAACGACGAACGGCCAGGAATCTTCCTTGTATAGCAGGTGAACGGCGAACGGTGAATGCTTCACTTGCATAATGAGGGGGACGCAGTATGTAAAAGATGAAAATCTTCGTCCAAAATGAGATGAGTGATGATAGATCAGGAAGCCGAAAAGGTTCCCTTCTTGAGAGGACGACCAGCGAACGAACGAGCGAACGCGAACGGGCTTTCTTACATGAAGTGGCGGCAGGTTCTGCGAACGGGGACGGCCAACGGGAACGACGAACGGCCACGGCAGCGACGTTGACGCAGCGGCTGCTGGAGCTTGCACTGAGCTTCAAGACCAACGAACGGGAATGACGGACGACATGACACGCCTTGCAAGGTTGACGGACGGTGAGCGGGAAGATGTGCGGTGCGATGAGCTGCAAAGACCGCTGAACGGCTACGGGAGCGGCGGTGCGATGAGCTTCAAAGACCGGCGAACGGGAACGACGACCGACGAGCAACGAACGGCCAGGGCAGCAATGTTGACGCAGCGACTGCTGGAGTATGTGCTGAGCTTCAAAGGCCGACGAGCGATGCGATGTTGATGGGCTTCAAGATTGACGAACGGCGAACGGGAATGAAGGTGGCGACGGGAGCAGGCGGTGCGATGACTTCAAGACCGGCGAACGACGAACGAAAACCAAGATGGCGGGTAACAGAGCGAAGCAGCCGTGACGTATGCGTGGAGGAAAAGAGATGGCTGGCTTACGGCGTAGCACTATTTATGGAGGGCCTGCGCGCGTCAGACTCGCGCATGCGCAGGTGGGTTTCTGAGCTGGGCGTATCTAGAGAGTTTAAAATCCTCCAGGGTACAGAGCACTCAGGAACTGAATGCAATTTAATTTACAGGTAGTGTATTTTTCTTCCCGGCAATTAGAAACGTTACTATAACCGGTAAGTAATGTCACCCTGCTGGAACAGTCAAACGATTAAATTGTTAGCAGATAAAAAGCTTAAACGTCCCCATAGCATCCTTAATTTTAACTTGTTGTTAATGCGCGCCTTCTTGGTATTATTTTTGAATAATTTCTGAGAACCTTGATTATTGTATAAAGTAATGACTTAGCTTAATGAATAATTTTCACTTACCTAGACGAAGCGAGGGCGCTTCTTTTCGGGGGCGGGACCTCTGCAACGACGGTTTCCACAGCTTCCCCCTATTCCTTAAGCTAGGGCCTTAGTGGGCCTCTTCACCTTGTTGCTATGGCTCCATACCATGTATTCTGTATACTCTATCTCTTTATTAATGTATTCCAGTATTGCTATGTACTTGGATGTATGGTCCAGTCTCTGGAGATCAGTGGTCAGAATGGCTCCGGCCTTGCCTGCCCCTAGGGGTAGCTGCTAGCAGAGATGGCTCATGGGATACCAGGATATAGTACGGGAAGTACCTTGCACCACCAGTGGCAGGTACTGGCTGCAGCTTTAGGTACTTTGCAGCCCCTTGCAGCCTCACTCTGGGAGCTAGTCCCTAACCAGCTAAGATCTCTTCCTGAAGTGTGCCACTCTGCTAGTAGCCCTGATCAGAGCATCCTTGAACCATTGGACAACATCTCCTGAGGACAGACTGCTTGGCCCTGGAAAAAACCCTGAATTTACCATCCTTCTGGCGTTCTTCCTTGTACCGGGCATAGCCGGGTTGCACATGCCTGAAGGTAGTGGCCTTTCCTAGCGGCCCGTAGGTGGACCCTGCTAGGCACTCCGGTACCAATGGAAGGACCCCAGATGGCAATGGGTTGTTTCCAGTGGAGATTAACCATTTCTTTACCTAATCGTAATTGAAGGGTCTTTCTGGGACAGGTCTTCTTTGGCATTCTGTCTGAGAACGACGTCCCACCACAAAGGAAGTCGTTCCTTCGCACTGTTGTGCAGGACAGCATTCCCGGTAGGTACCAATCGGACTTCCTTGGGTTACCCGTGGTCCCCTGACACGTCTTGTCTTGTGCCACTAGGTATGTTTGCTTGATGCAAATACCCGGTGACCATCCGGGTTACGCTTGTTCCCTAGAGACCTTCGCGACCTCAGGGGTTAGGTGGGTCTCTTGGCGTTTACTTGAACCTGTGAGAAGACTGGAGCTGTGCTGTTTCTGATGAAACAAGCTGTACTCCACTTGCGTTGGGTGCCGGAGATGCCAGGTGACGATGTGCCTGTTCTCTGTACACTTGGATGAGACTGTAACCCGAGGGTGACGAGACGCCAGTCTTCCTTGTGGGCACAGTTCATCTTCCCACGCACGAGGTTCTCAGGATAGGGGTGGAGGGTACTTGTGAGTCATCCACACCTCCCCACTGCTTCTCACGGGGCATCGGAGTATGACTGTTTTTGTCGTACTGTGATTGTTCCCACTCCGTCTGCCATTTCCTAACATCCTGCATGGGGGAGATATCGCCTGTCGGATTCCTATGGCTCCATGCCTCTGTCTAACTGCGATCCATGGTCGGGTACGTCATGACAAAGCAAGCAGGTGTTGGGAGTTGGGCCTTGCTTCCAGGTATCTGGAGTAGGGGTTCATTCCCTCTCGCAGCAGTGTCCACGCAGTGGTGTCTGCAATTGCTTTCCCAGGGGTTGTTAACAACTCTTGTTGTCACCTCTTCACTTCCTTTTCTGTATTCCCGGTTGGAACTGGTTGTCCCGGTTCCCAACACTTGGATGGCAACGAGTCATTGTCGCTAGTGACGTCCTCTGTTGTTTGTGCAACTGACGGCACAAACTGACGGCACAACTGACGGCAACTGATGGAGTGAAGTTGTGGTGAATGCACCGCCTTCATTGCCTGCCGATTCTTCTCCCGATTCTCCAACCTTCGCCATTGGTGGCGTTGTGACAAATCCTTGGCATCGTTAATCCTTGAGGTCCAAGGGAACTCGAGGGGGAAAACCCCACATGGGGCCCGGTCGATGGCGTTTACGATGAACTCTTGAACATTGATGCATGATCTTTGCTGAAGGGATGTTGGTGTTGCAACCTTTGCATTATTTTCAGGCTTCGTCCGTGTGGACTGACCCTGAAGTGCAACTGTGACTAAACATCTGTTGGCGCCATTCTGTCCAGTTCTCCAACCCATGGCTACGGATAACTGGCACCCTCCAGGTGGGGACTGTAAAGAAGCTAGTCTTCACCAACAGATTTGAGAGACCTCTGCTCAAAAGATCAAAAACCTGAGGGTTTATCGTTTTCGCAACGAACAATTTTTTTTTCATTAGGGCTCGCTAGCGCTCAATAAGCCTATAAAGGCCTCCGTCTTCAAAATACCATATCTCCGTGAAAAATGGAGCAAAACGTTTGAAATTTGCGGCCCTTAATAGACCTGAACATTTTCAAGACTTCTGGGAAAACAGAACATTAAATTTCCATTCCAATAATTTTCTACATCAATTTGAAAAAGTCACCAAAATGACCGGTGCCGCACGCAAATCTTCAATCGCCATTTTCAACACCTTGTACAAAAAAATTGTAATTTCTTTTGCAGGCATAAAGCCAACCAGCTTAGTGTTGTTTTAGGAGGTATTTAACCTCACATACATGTATTTTAAAACCCAACACTTGATGTTTTTATTTTAACGAAGGCCAAGTTATTTATGAAAACTTCGACTAATTTTTATTATTAGCGGTTGCAATAATATTTCACAAATGTTCATGCGTTCTAGCATTCAGGGAATAAGCTGGCATATTTAACCTTTTATTTTATTTTAATTGGGCAACAGTTTAGCAAAAACTAGGTCTCTAAACACTACTGAACTTGGCAAAACTTTCCTTCGAATTTTACCGGACATTTTTTCCAAAAGTGTTTATCTTGTAT
The DNA here is from genome assembly GCA_023313725.1 of Lithobius niger. Classification (NCBI taxonomy): domain Eukaryota; kingdom Metazoa; phylum Arthropoda; class Chilopoda; order Lithobiomorpha; family Lithobiidae; genus Lithobius; species Lithobius niger. The sequence continues at coordinate 31,291 of JAHWFP010230532.1, forward strand.
TTTTTTCAGAGCTTCGACCGTTGTAACGTTCCTACTATTAAATATCACGTTTATAAAAAGATTTGAGCTAAACACTTCGTCCCTCCCCCCTTCCTTCAATAGTTGCGATACATAATATCGTAGTTTTTATTTTTAGGCCTACTCACGTTGTTATGAGTTCCAAACTCACTTGCACTTTCAAAATACAGGCCTCTAAAAACTCCCATGTCGGCAAATCCCTTTGCCCTGCAGGCTGCAGATATTCCCTTCCAATCAAAACACTCCATTCAATTTCCCCTCCACTCAGAGCACCAAGCTACCCTGCTCGTCCGCACTGCGCTGCCATGCCCACTTCCGGTATTGACAGCCTGGCTGGTTTGAGTCAGTCTCTTCTCCTCAAGGCGTCCCTCTACCCCCCCTCCCCCGGGGGTCGCTCTCCTACAGGTCCGCGCTTCCCTCCTCCCTTGCTGCCAGGCAGCTGCTATAAAATAGACCTGCAAGGATGCATCTACAGCACAGCTCAATTTCCAAGTCAGACGTTACTACGGCGGTCGGAGCAGAGATGTCCCAAGTCCGAGTGTTGCCATGCCGGGCAAGGTAGTAGTTTAGATAACTAGTTTTAGCTTTAATTTAATTTTTAGGAACTTTATTTCAAAGTTTTAACTTAAAGATTTAAACTTAACTTCTGACTTTGGGTTCGCGATTATGGGTAGTTAAAACCATCGGCATTTTCTAGTCTCCCCTCCCATACCTTAATCCTTTAAGGACGGGTGCGCCCGAATGTGCCCGCTGTATAATCACTGTTTCCAGCTCTTCTACAGGTCATATTGAAATTTCCAGCCAATTACAGTAAAACTAAAAATGGGATATGAAGGCCAGATCATTAAGGAAAAAAATGACACAGGTTTTATTCCCTTACTGCAAATGGGTGACAAGCTATGACTTTTTTTCTACGAGTCCGTTACAAGCCCTTAGCGGAAATGCAGTCCTTAAAGGGTTAAGGGTTAAGGTCCCCTTTCTAAAAACCGGCTTTCTTTCTGTTTGTCTTACAAAATGTAAACAAACTGTTTTTTGAGATCACCAAGGTCCTGTAGCATAATTACAGAAGCACAGACTTCGATGGTAGGGCCCTGATTATTGCTAGCTTGACTCAATGTGAATAAGTAGATTTGATCTTGTGCAAGATGCCTTGAAACATAATCTTAAACTAAGCCCAAGATTGAAACTGTGAGGTACTTTTTCTAACTTAGAGGTGTTTAGGTAACACCAAAGAACATTTTCTATTCGAAATTGTAAGTGTGAATTTTATTTTGAAATTCGTTGCCGATAATTTATTCATGTAAATTAATTTTTGTGCTTTCACTGAAAGCTATTTTGTAAAGACTTAGTTGCCATGTAAAGTGTTTCTTTCCCATGTTTATTAAAACCAAGAGTAGTTTTAAACTCAGTTTGCTTCTAGAGATTTAATTTGCTAGTGTTTTATCTAACTAAAAACCATTTTTATTTAAAGCATAAGGTTAGCAATTAAACCACCCACCTGGTGGCAGTGAACCAAAACGATTAGATAGTGCTAAACTTTAGATAGGACATAGACACTCTATTCCTGACCGTGCAGTAGTGACTGCTGTGCTAGTTTATACTCCGCAAAAGTAAAAACGGCCACCCGAAGCACTTCTAAATATCCTGAGACCACACCAGATGTCGGTGCAGAACAGTAGGCACCTCAAGGCCCCGTGAGCACCGCTACAAGACTTCGGTGTCCAGTCTCCTCTTTATTCAAGCGTCTTCGAGCTGGAAACCACGCCATCCACGAAATCTCTTGTGGACTTCCTCGGTGGATCTTTCCTAGCTCCCTTTCCGGAGAACGGGAGGGGGGGGGGGGACTCCTGGACGAATGCGATGCTGGATTTCCTGCCCATGGTTCATTGATCCTGAGAACAGGGTCGATGGTTTGATCCGTCAGCATTACGGCCTCTTTTCCCTAATGCAGTGCGCCTCACTGCAGTCCGTGGATGCAGTCTTTGAGTCCGGTGGTGGGTTCTGGAGACTCCTGGGGTGTCCGTCCCTGGTTCTGTGAAGCCTTAGCCACCCAGCAATTGGACAATTCCTGGTGTGGACGGGAGGGATGTCCTTGACGAATGTGTTTTGTTGGCGTCTGTCAGTGTATGCCTGAACCTGCCAACAGGAGGCGGATCCGTCTTGTTTCGCCTGCGCTGCACCCTTGGTGAACCCTTGATGAACCACCGTCCGTGGCGGTACGTCTCTCTAAGAATCCCCGCCACCTGCGATTCTCTGTCCTTTAGACACGTTGTTCCATTGGCAATTAAGGCTCGCTGAGCTTTGGTAACCGTCTAGACTCAAGTCTTCTGTTTCATGAGTACCGTCATTTACTCGGTGGTTGGCAGACCCCCCCCCCCCTCCCGGGGAAGCCAGTCCCTCCGTGTACATCGCCGTTGGTGGTTGTCGGCTGGCTGATCAACCTAGATGAACCACGGTGGCATTTCCCTGTTGTTTACCTGTATGTCCTGATGATTACCAGGTCGGGAGACCTGGGTAGAGAGGACCGAAATTCTTCGCCTTGAATTGTGGACTGATGAGTCTGCCTTGGTTATGCGTGTCCTGGAGCATCTCTGTATGCTGACCAGGAGCTTCCCTGGGAGCCCATGGAATGTCGTTCTTCAGCCAGTGTCGCCTCGATGGTGACAGATGGGCCTCCGGTGACCTATGGTTCCTTGACGGGTGCTGCTTTAGCGACCGTCGTGACCACATCCTAGGGAATCGTCCTCCCTATTGAGGCTGCCGATCCTTGGTTGGCCTCTTCTTTTGACCACACACCTGGTGACTGTCACACCACTTGGTGACAGTCTTTCCCGTTAGTGATTGCTGTTTCACTAGGAAATCGCTGTCCCATTCGGTGACTACTGATCTCTTCAGACTGCCATCTACCTGGTAACTGTCGTTTCATTAGGCGACTGTCGTTTCGTTTCACCCACTGCCGTAATCCCAGGTGTTTGTTGTGTCGCTAATGTAGATGACTGACTTCGGATGTCACCTGGTGACCCGCCAGGCGATGGGTGCATTCTCTCTGTGCCTGCAGTTTCGTAGATGAATGCAGTTCCTCCTTGGGCGACTGCACTCCTTTCAGACGTCCGTCGGATCTACATAGTACTGTAGCTTCTTCCTGATGATTGACTTCCTTCAGGGTGGCTGCTGGTCTTTCCAGTTGACTGTTGTTCCATTGGATGACTGCTGTGTCTGCTGTTCCTGCTGGGCGACTGTTGCTTCTGCTTTCCATTCTGCAGGCGACTGCAGTGTCCACAGGGTGATTGCAGAATCTGCTGGGCGGCTGCTATCCCATCTGGGCGTCCTGCCGGGAGGCTGTCTTCCTCTTGGCCAACTGTTGTTTGCTTTTGTTCACCATCTTCCCTGGCAACTGCCATCCTTGCTTGGTGGTCCCTTTGTGACTGGCGGTCTTTGGCGAATGGCGACTGCCGCTCCTCTTGTGAGACTGTCGCTCCCTTGGATTGACAATCGTTTCAGGCGACTGCAAATGGCGACACTGCAACAGGCGACTGGCGACTGCAACTGGCGATTGTCATCCTTGATGGTCTACAGGCGCCTTGCGACTTACCCTTGATGGCCGACTGGCGACTGCTGTTGCTCTGATGCGACTGCCGACTTGCGAGACTGTCGTTCCCATGGTTCAACCATCGTTCCTGGCGACTGCCTTCCTTGATGATCTACAGGCGACTGACGACTGGTTTCCATCGGGTGTCGTCTTAAGGAGTTAGCTCCCCAGCGACTGACGCACCCTCTGGGCCGTCATCCCATTGGTAGCTGACGTCCCCTGGCATTCCACACCTTCCTGGTTACAGCCTTTCCTGAATTCCATGGTGTGTTCCTTTTTGAAGTGTGTCTCTACAGGAATCGCTTCATTGGAACCCTCCTTGCTTCCTTTGACGAGATCAAGAACGCCTCACCAAGCATTTGCGTGGTCCCTTTCGAGAAGCGCCGCTGCCCTGCGCCAGAGCAGGGAGTTGGAATCGATCGAGCGACTGCCCGGGTCCGATGGCCCCAGTCGCCGTTCCCGCTGTGAAGGCCTTCATCGTCTTGTCCTTGTAGAGCGCGTCGAGCGTCCGACAACTTATTATGCCAGCCCAAAATCTTGCTTCTTTCCCACTTTACTGGAAATATGCTGCCCAAATCAGGATAAGATCCTGTGGCTCCCCCACGCTGGAATCCTGGTCCCGGATGAACCATTATGACCCAAGGAGACAAGGCGACTGAGACGCCGAGTCGGCAGGTTGGAATCAACAGCGGCGTAACACAGCAACACCATGTTACTTTGTAATTTTTGCAGGAAAGAACAACCGTTCTTGGCTCGACCACTAAAGTGATCAATCGTCCAAGAGCTTGATTTTCACCGGCGTCCAACGCTGTCTTAGATCTTCCTTGATCTGATGTCGTCCAGGTACGTCGTGATCCAGTCTGTGTTCCCTCGTCTCAATCACGACGAAGTCTCACAAAATGTCAATAAAGTTGAATTCACACACGGTGTCTAATTCATCTTGAATGTCGATCGTTAGGAATTAGCAGGTAAGACCTCCCAAACATTTCCGCTGGTCATCACCACTGCATGCACGGGCACAAAGAAGGAAATAACCACTGCGAACACAAGGAGGGACGTGCTCCCTGCACTGCCCACGAAAAAAGTGACGAACGAGGCCAGCAGGTGCTGGAAGTTCAGGCGCTCATCGCCTGGGGGTAGCATAGAAATGTTTATCATGGGCAGAAGGGAGTGCAAAGCTCACGAATAGGTTAAAGTGAGGTGAGTATTTTTGGAAGCTGTAAAAACAAAGGCATTTTTTCAAATTTCCCTGTCTTTTCGCTGATTTTCAAAAAAATTCTTGTTTTCCCTGAAATTTCCGAGATTTTAGCTCTGTTTTCATTTTCCCGGAGATTTCCAGGTTTCCCAAGTTTTGTCTGAACCCTGGTTAAGCCAAAAAGAAGGCTTGAAATTAGTGCAGTCATAAACAGGTTCTGGGGCAAGGAGAAATGTCAGCTGAATGGCGACCGGATCCAATAAACGGACGGGAAGTGACGAAGTTGCTTGTAGACCGAAAAACCATGCGGCGGAATGCAGGAACAGGCGTGAGGCTTGGACGACATGGAAACTTGATGACAGTGATGAATCGAGACCAGACTAAGTTCGGAAACAGGCAGGTGTACAGAATACACAGTGGGCCGAACGGAGGCCATTCGCGAAGCGTATGATCCTAGCAAGCACTTATCGAGTACGCCAGGGTGTTCGTGAAGTATCAATGGCCAGCATCCGAGTCACCACAGGATGAAGGACCGGAAGATTGATCCAACAGACAAGGGAATGGCATACGGAAGGAGCCAGGAGGACTGGGACAGAGCCCTCGCTGAAGGCTTATTGCAAAGGCGCCGAGTCAACCATGTGAAGAGCAACAGTGTAGACTTCATAATGTAGCAACAGACGGGCACCAGGCGTAGAGGCCGAGGAACCGATGGGCAGATGGAGAACGCAGCAGAACGCGAACCCTGAGTAGAGGCGTAGGTAACCCGGACCACGGAAGCTAGAGATCGGTCCTCCGGAACAGCAGGGAGACAGGTAGATGGTTGGAATGAGAAGAGGTGTGTTCCGGTTCCAAGCACGAGCTGACCATCCCGGATAGGTACAAGAGAGGCAGTTTCACCCTGCAACAGGACAGAGTCAACTTAAGCCTAAAGGTTATCAAGGTAGAATGGTCGGTCTTGTTGGCGACTGGCGGAGGAACGCATCCATCGGAAAGGCAAGGACACATGGTGGTCCAAAAGGAAGGTATTGACTTCACAATCCGGAGGCAAAAACGGAATCAAGACAGAGGGCCGGTGAAGCATGCCACCGGTCAATAGACGGCCACGTGGTAATCCATGTGTATACACAGGTGGTACAGCAGAGGGTTGACGGCAACCCTGGCAGAGGTGACAGAAGGCAGCGAACAAGGCCAGAAGCAAAGGCCGGGGAAGCCCGGGACATCTCGGTGCAGGGAACGAACACAAGCCGCAGGTCGGAATCATAGCAGAGGTAAACAGAAGTGGTGGCAAGAAGGCAAGGGGAACCGCCGATGCGAGTAACCAAGAATGCCGGGCACGGCATTGGGTCCCGGTCATGGTTCCCGGTGTCCAAAGGCGAGCGGAACTAAGGGTGGAAGTAGAAAAGGGTCCTTAACAAAGGTCCTCTGTGAAGTTTGACGAGCGTATAGTGGCGGAACATATGAAGAAAGGCGGACAGCAAAAAAGTGGTTCCCAAAGGACCCGAGGACGGAGGTGAACGGTAACATCCGAAAAACAGGAGGCGGACAGCAGAATGCGGTCTGCAAAGCTCCAGAACGGCGACGGGGCCGGTCCCGATCCATTGTACTAAAGATAAGCGGTGTTGAAGTAGGCGCAAAAGGAATCGGGCCAATTTGAATGAAGGTCCTCTTCGGAGATCGATGTAATAACAACGAACGAGAGCAGTAGCAAGACAGAAGAGGGGCGGAATGCAGCAAGCAGGCCGTGAAGGCCACAGGACAGGATGACACGTGGAACCTGGTTCCGATTCCCCAGTGCCGAAAGAAAAGCGGTACCGTAGAACAGTTCGAAGGGAACCGGACCAAAGCCGAAACGAAGACCCTGTTGAAACTGAGTCCGGCGGATGATCGTATGTGATGACGCAACATGGTGACCAGTCGTGACATTCTAAAAATCGGCCAGAAATGAAAGGCAATGAAGGTAACGGGCCGGGAAGTATGGACGGCAGGTGGGTAACAAGGTTTCCTAGGTAGCATGGTAGGTATTTGTTTAATCGTCTGTTAGGAAGGCGCCTGAATGGAAGGCAAAGATGTGTGTGTGGAGGCTCCCCTCCCCCCTTTATTTTTGAACGGTCTAAGGAAGAGTCAGGAGGTTAACGTTGTGCGTTCCTTGAGGTTGCAGAGGCTGTACCTGATATACCAGAAGTTGTTGGGATGGAAAAGTTGGGTCCGGATGCATGAATGTTGGGCTAGTGTACAAGGTCTGGGTGGAATCTCCGTTAGGAACTGATTAATTGTGGTATAAGTGCCCGAAAGACAGTTTTGGATGAGTGTAATTTGTGGATGAAACGGAGGGTTCAATGTGTAACGGCGAAAAGAATATCTATAAAGTTCAGGAGGACCAGTATAGGTGGGAGAACTGGGAGAACACCGAACTGGGAGAACAGGTTGTGGATGAAACCTATTAAGGCAGCACACGGAAGCCGAACGCTACACCGGTAGCCTTAGACCGGCAAGGGGAACAAGGTAGGTCACCCTCCACAGTCTTGACGTTAGGATGAAGGCCGTGGAAAACAGGTAGGAAGGTTTGAGCGTTGTCATATTGCCAGACTGAATAGTTCGGCCGGATAGTAAAGGACTCCCTTTCGTTTGTTGCCAGAGAATAGCAGGTGACGTTCCAAGAGAAACGGAGGGCGCTGTAGTGTCAGCTTGATGAAGGGGGGAGGGCCAAGGTTGGCAACTCCGAAGTCAAGATCGGAGGAACAGAAGAAACATTTCGAGGTAGGGAGGGCAACGGTTGTTCCTGCCAAAGGGCAGCGGAGGGGTCAACAGGAGGCTGTGTCGACAGCAAGGAAGAACACTTGGATGGTGATTCAGGCGGTGGAAGCGGAGGTGTGAATCGGACAGTCGCCGTTGCGGAGGGGTCTTGAAATGGGAGTGGAGACGGGGCATCCCGGTGGGCGGTTCCCGGAGAAGCGGTAGAAACTGCATCCTTAGATGATTTGGGCGATGGTGGCGTACTGAACACAGAAGGCACGTTGTGGGGACGTCTAGTCCGTGACCGGGCACAGTAGTACGCTCGCCACGGAGGTGAAGAAGGGATGGGGGATACCCAATTGTAGTGGGCTTTTAATAGAGCGTAATTCAAGCGTTGGGAATAGAATTTTCTGTTGATCGTCTCAAGCTCGTTAGAGTGCCTCGTTTGTGGCACGGAGGACGGAGTTGTTCGCGCGAAGTGAGTCTAGTACGGTGGCCGATTCGGAGAGGGCCGGTAATTACGCAAGAGAATCCCGGAGGGTAGCATAATCACGAGCAAAATTGGTCCGTGAATTGGAGGATGAAGTTTATATTGAAATCAAGGTTTTCATGCTCCCTTCCCGAAAGGTGGAGGCCACTGGTGAGAGCTTCATGTAAAATTGTGCGAGAGGGGAAGGGCGCCAATGAAGGTGTCAGAGTACGTAGTGCACCGAGTAGAACCGGCGGAGGGGAATGGGCGGTGGTGGAAGGTAGTAGAACAGAGTCGGAACCATCCAGTGGGTTTCCCTCTAGAACAGGTAAGGGCGCAGGATGACGTGCAGGAGGTGCAAGACGATGGCGAACCTGCTTTATGCGGACGGAGGAATGACTAGGGATGCTAGACTTCTTAAAGGAGACGGTTTTGGCAGGTGGGAATCCCGAAGTACCCGGAATAGCCGGGACCGTATTAGTGGAGGAAAGGTGAGAGTGTGTAGAAATTCGTTTATCTGTATGACTCTTGATACAGGGGTCGAGTATCTTCTGATGCGGAGGCACTGAAGACGTAGAGGAGGTGGAAAAAGAACCCGGAACGGGCGAAGTAAGGAGTTCAAGCTTACATCGCTCTGAGGTGGATGCGGAGGACGAGTCTTTGTCGGACGTTTGCGAAGCTGAGGCTGGGCGTTTCCGTGAAGAAATCTTGCGTGGAGAACCTGTCATGGGAACGATAGCCGTGGAAGGGCCTCCTTTCGATGAGGCGGAGGCTGCTGCTTTTTGACGACGAGCTCTGTCGGCCCTTTGTTTGGAGAGGAGGTGGTGGGGAGGAGGTGGTGTTTACGAATAAGCACCCATCGTTGCGGGGAGATTTTGACGCAGATTCGGCACTTGTACTGTAGGCCGTCACATAAGCGATGTCGCTGGCAGCATGGATGCGGGTCTGTCCTGGCTTTAGTGGATGATTGAGCAAATCACAGGCACTTGCAGGGAACAAGTGAAGGAATATTGATTCCTCCGGGAGACCGTGGTGGGGTATGCTGAGATTCGTTAGAGGAAGGTGAGTCCGCCATTGTGAGACCCTTGCGTGCTGTGGAATGACAGTTGGGAAGAAGTGGCAGTTTGAAATTCGCTGACGGTTACTCCCTGCAGCACATTGCACCATCTAGCGGCGGAGTGGAGGCAAACCGTCACGAGGAACAAAGGCGTAGACGAACCTCCGCATGCAGAGGGAAGGAAATGGTCTGGAATCAGACGGACGTAGGGTCGGATACCAGAAGCAACCTGAAAGTAAAGGCTTGTTTTCGAAGCTCGTGGCTGTTGGTGTGTATATCACGATGCGTGGCGGTTTTTCCTTTCCTTTTTTTTTTTTTGCAAGAAAATTTTATACAAGTATGAACATAAAGCCCCTCCGTGGAGGCGAAGGATGAGAAGTTTACAAGAGTGAAGGTGAAGCTGGTGGGGAAATGTCCTTTGTACAGGAAGGTCCCAGACGAGTGTTGGGCGGCAGACAGAGGTTGTCGGATGTGGAAGGAAAGGCTGGCCGGTAGTGGAGTAACCGCTTGAACCATGGCTGGAATGTGTCGTAAGGACGGAGGTGACCTAGGTGATAAGGAGAGGAAGTCCGGTGATAGAGGCCGAAGGAGGTTAACTGTGGAGGCGGAGGTCTGAGTTGACGTTGAAGGTAAGGCGGAGGAGGCATCGTCCAAAGAGTAAGACCTGCGGAAAGTTGGAAAGGGAAGCGGAAGGTGCATACCGTCCGGTGGTTGGAAAGAAGGCAAGTCAGAAGGTCCCAGCCCCAAAGGGACGTGGGTAATAGGAGATGGCAGAATAGGAAGAGGGTAACAAAAGGCCTTCGAAGTCGGTTCCAAGGCAAAACTCTGTCCAGAAAGGGAAGCAGGGAAGGGTCCTCCGAACTTACGGAATGCCCCCTCTTGCCGGCAGAAGGAAAATAGAAGGTGAGGCAAGGGAAAGGTGCGGAAGGAGGTTGACGTGGCAAACGTGTTATGGGTGCTTGTTGCGCAGGAATACGGCCATAGCGGCGAGCAGGGGCCTGGGAAAGCCGTACATGACGACAATCGTCTCCCTGTGGAGGGAGGCCGGAGGTGATCCGTGCAATGTAGGAACGGTGAAGAAGTTCAGACCTAGAGGAGGCTTATCCGAAGCGGAGGTGTCCTTGAGAAGAACTGGGTCCAATGAGGACGTGGTGGGAGAAAAGTCTTCCGACAAAGGAGGAAGGCACGACCTGCTAGAAGCCACCAAGATGGTGGGGCGTGTTGGCACTGAGGATGCCATAGTCCTCAGAGCCCCGTAAAATATAAAAGCAAGAAGGGCGGCAATGCCATCCGCGGGACGGAAGGAATGCGGAGCGGGCTGGCAAGTGGTGACGCACCCCGCGGAAAAGAAGGTATGCGGGGGCAGGTAACCAGAAGAAACGCCCTCCGCGGATGCTGGAAGGTATGCGGAGGCGGTGGCAGAAACGGAGGATCCAGGGAAAGCTCGAGAACGACCGCGCGCGGCGATCGCCCTAGGAGATGATGATGACTGCCGCTGCGCAAGGGCTTACATAAGCAGCCTCGCACATGCGCAGTAGGAGTACGAGTCCGGCAGGGAAGGCAACTTTCAAGTTCTAGTGGAATAATAGCTCAAAGGAGGAAACTGCTAGTATAAAACAGGTAATTTATATTTTTGTCGGCTATAAAACGATATTTTTTATTTGTATTCAAAGTGACGATTTTTGATTTCTTACTACCTGAAAATACTTACATTCAGTAATTATGCTAAAATCACTATTTTACGCTTTCGCTGCTCATTTAAAACTAAAAATCCCCATTTTTATGTTTCACCTAAAGCTTTTCTCCTCTCCCGCCTGGCGTGCTGCCTATCTGTCTCCAGATCGGCACCATCTTGTTTGATCCCTCCATCACTTTTTTGAGCACACCATTGAGAATGGTCGTGCATTGCATTCGCTTGCCTATTTTTTGGATTTGTAACGGAGTTTAGTGTGTTTTTAGGGTCACCTTGAACAACACAAGGAGGCTGCAGCATTGTTACACATTCTTGATTATTTGCACGAAAGATGAGTGCTAGTTAGAAATTTAATAAGGTTAAAAATTTTGTAGTCCTACCCCTGTGCAAGGCGTGTCGATCGCGCGAGTTCGATTCTATGGCGAAATTCGGAACGGCATCACGAATCCGGGAATAAGGTTTTCTTGTACTGGAATTATGTCCGAGCAGTGGGCCAGCAAACGTGCACGTGTGTCACCAGCATCGGAAACGTGGGTGAACGAACGGATTCCATGTGCATGGTTTTTTGTTAGGTCTGCGTTACTTCCCACACACAATGTGGTTTTCATTCAAGATGGCGGCGCACAAAGGAATGGGGACGGAGATGGGTGAGAGCGTTATGTCGGAACCGCCTGTGCTCCCCGGACGGACACGGACGTCACCGGCCAGCTGAGATCGTCAGATGGAAACGTTAATGATTGCCAGGCTCACGAACTAGACTTCTTCGATGTGAAGAATCGTGATGAAAACCACATCGCTCTGTAAGTTTCTACAGTCGTTGCCAGAATGGACTGATAAACAGAGACATGTCGCCAATGAGTTGTCGCCACCGGAAGTTGGTCGCCTTCGGAACATCGTACTGTCATAATAAATTCGGAGGGCGACAGTTTTGACAAAAAAAGTAAAATGTTTTATTAAATTTAAAAAACACTAATCAAAAAAAAAAAAAACACGACTCGAGTGGGAAGGTGAAAAATAAAAGAGCAATCGACCGACCATTCCCGGTGCTGGAAATACGGTTCAGGAAGGAAAAAATACGTAGTAGTGCTTTGAAAGAAACAGAAAGGTAACGTCCCGGTGAAGACAAATTTACCAATCTGTAGGATAGTGGTCCTAAGAGGAACATCCAGAAGGTGAAAACTGTTGTAACGTCCAGTGATGACAAATTTACACAGTTTAACCTTGGTCCAGTGGGGACAAATTTAAGCAGTTAATCTAGGCAAAGCGAAAAAAAGTCGCCAGTTGTCGTGACCCTGTCAGGTGAAAAGCAGCGACGTCAAATGACATGTAGACGAGCACCCCCCCCCAAAAAAAAATCTGGTGTCGCCGTCTTGTCGCCATGCGTCGCCGACGGAAAGGCAAGTGTCTCCTTGTAAAGTCAAGTAGCCCAATGATGTAGAAATTGGACGTTGGTATGTCTACATTAATTAATAATGCCCCTATATTTCCTTGATAATAACGTGGCAGCTGAAATGACTACTAAGGTACCAAAACTTATTAAAATGTGCTAGATATCGAGGCTAAAAGTTCTTAACCTGGTCAAATGGGAAGTGTAAATCCCGCATCTGTGCCACAGGAACAGGGAGGATTTAGTAAAGTTGGGATTTAGGAAGGATTTCCCCCCCCCCCC
>JAHWFP010230532.1:43813-57849 GCA_023313725.1 Lithobius niger
CGGGGGGGGGGGGGTGACAATGAAGACGGTACACATTAGGTTAGAGCAGTTCGCAGGAGGAACTTAGTTGAGTCGTGGGTATGCGTCACTAGGCAACCCACTCCAATCCCATTCGCCATTTGGAATGAAGATTACCTGTAGGCCTAGATGACTTGGAAGTTGGCCCAACTCGCCAAAACGGTGACTAGCATTAAAAAAACGACGTTCTGGTAAACTATGTCTCTGATCTGGAACCGTTTATGCTGGTGGCGATCGGGTTTCGGCATTGGTACTTAGATTCTGAGGACCTCTTCAAACGTACGTAGTTAGAAGAATGTTTTAAGACTCTATAAATGCATATTTTTGAGAAACAGTGCATTGTACGAAATGAGTATGAGTTGTGGCGAGTAGAAAACGCTACATGGTGAGTAGTTGTTTATCCCTACTACACAAGTGAAGACTGCTACTGTAATGTCATTCTAGGAAGTTTTGTTTGTAGGGCTCGTTCCCTCGCGGGAAACGGGACTGCACCTCTTACCCACTTCTGGTATTCGTCACATAAGCATTCCAAGCAGAATGCCAAAGGCTTCACCTTGAGCATGAATTCTTTTAGGAAAAGGACTGAAAGGGGTAGTAGAAAATTCGAGAACTCGGCATCATTACATGCAGGACGTTCTGAGGAAGGGTACACACCGCCGCTGGTGTCAAGTACGGATCGTACTAACTGCACGCCAGCAGGTGTGCAGAATATGCCAGAATGCTAGAACGAGGTTCGCGGGAAATTTCAGAAAACTGGAAAATGTGGGAAATTTTGTCTCCGATCAGTTTTTTATGCACCCCTGTCCGCTTGCCTGGGACGTTTCGAAACCCGAAACCTGTCCGAAAATGGAAACCCTTCTCAAAAAAAAAAAAAAAAAAGGCCTCGGAACGGCACTCCCTCCCCGGGCTCTGGAGCCCGACAAGAGTGATCCCGAAGAAAGGCTCAAGTCTGATCTTCAGCCTTCCCGGATTAAACCACAGCCTGCTATAGAACATTTCAGGTTGGATCTGTCGACTCCATTCGAGGGTTAATCAGGCAAGAGTTGTTCACGGTCTCGATCGACCTGGGGGAGTACTGGTACATGCCTCTCCAATCCCTCTGTACCTTATCTTTTTCGGTCAGTGGCAAGAGAGAAGTTACTCCGAGTCGCAGCGATCCCGTTCGGCTGGGATACTGCCTCTTACGGGTTCACTTGTATGTTGAATCGGGATTAGCCCCCCCCCCGCATTCTTAGGGCATCATGATATAAGATTTTCTGGACGGTGGGCTCCTTCGGAAGTGGTTCAAGGAGTAGCTGAGTCTACACCTTTAATAAGGCAAGTCACTCTTTGCTCACCTAGGATCAGGAAAACACCTGATCTAGTCTAGATTGATCCCTGCGACGAACTCCGGGTTCATAGGAGGGAAATTGGTACTTTCCTTCAGTCTGTCACTCCGTCGCCGGACAGGGTCGAGAAGACGGGAACGTCAGCCTTAGCCTTTTACAAGGACACAGCGACGGCACAGGAATTGGCCTCCCAAGTTGGACTGCTGGATTCCAACGCAAGATTGGTGCCACGGGGACGATGGAGAGTGAATTCGATACGTTGGTTGCTAATGATGGCTTGGAACCCACACGTTCAGTAGGAAGGATTTCATAGCTCTTCACGAACTGCCGACAGAGAGCCGCCTCTGGTAGGCGGAGCGGAGACGCTTGGGGATAGGAGTGCCACTTTAGGAACCCACAACGACATAACTTCTAGTCGCGGGTGGGTCAACCTCGGGCTGAGGAGCCCGTTTTTCTGGAGAGACAGCATCAGGAGTCAGGGAAGCAGAAGGAGTGAATCTGCACATCAACATACTGTAGATGAGAGCCATTCAGTATACCTTGCTGCATGAAGAAGAGACTCTCAGGAATCAGACAGTCGGGGTCATGAGCAACAGCACCACAGTAGTGACCTACGTGAAGGGGGGAGCCAGTACTCCTCATAGTAGACACACGAGCACGGTTCGAGACTTGTCTACAGTTTGGAATCACTCCGGTTTCCCGTCACCTTGCAGGGAACCGGAATGTATGGACGGCCGAAAGGTCCAAAGGAGCCCAAGTCCCAACCACGGAAGGGATGTTAGATCCACAGGTCAGCGAGACTCTTGTTCTGACAGGGATACCCGACGGTTGATTTGTTTGCGACTTAGTTCAACAGATACCTTGCATCGCGTCGCTGATTCTGGGCGAGGGGCGTGTTGTCCATCAGCTGAGTGGGTATGAAGGCATACCCGTTTCCACCATTCAAGCGCCGTCTGAAGACAGTTACAGTTTACGATTATCACAAGAACAGTTCCTTCCCATTGCACCATGGTGTTTGCAATGCTGTTTGGTTGACCATGGTTCACAGAGTTAGGGAACTTCGGAAGGAAGACCCAATACTATTGCCCTCACGTAATGATTCCTGTCTCAACATCGAGGAAGAACCATACACCCCTACCCATCTTTTCTTATTCCTCACGGGTGGAAACTCAGAAGTAGAATTTCAAGAAGGAAAGATTCCAGGAAGGTGTAGCGTTACAACTCACTGGAGACCTACGGGACTCCTCACTATGCAACTATAATGCTAGGTGGCGGCTATGGTTTGAATGGTGTGGAAAGAATGACTACGACCTGCGCAATTAAGATTTATCTATACTGACATTGTTCTTCGAGCCCCTAGTGCTAAAGGGATTATCCCCAAGCGCCATTAAGGGGTACAGGTCGACCATTAATTCGGTGCTGCCATGTGTAGGAGAAGACTCGAGCAACATTTTAACCACTAAGCTCATGTCAGCCTACGGATTCGGAAAATGGAAGAGGGTATGGCTGTTTCCGAAGTGGAACCTGCCCCGAGTGCTTCAGAGTCTTTTGGGTACCCCTCATGACCTAACGAAGTCTGCATCGATGTGTGACGCCCTTGCATCAGCAGTGCGACAAAGCGAACTGTCCGTTTTTGTACGCAACAAGGGACGCTTGCGTTGTGGAAAAGGCTGATCAAAAGTTGACATGGCTTTCCCAGCTCGTCTACGAGCGAAAAAATGTAACCCGGGAATGAAACCAAAGCTGGTATCGTTCAAAGCTCGTTTCCGAGCGATAAACTGTAACCTGGGATAGAAACCAAAGCTGGTATCTGGGGAAAAGTGTCCAGTATGGGCCCGGAGATTTTATCTGGAGAACACTACACAGGGAAGCCAGAGTGCTGCCAGAGACGACAGGTCTGAACCTCTGTTCCGGGACGTGTACAAGATCAGTGACGAAGGACTGCAGGCTGGTTTAACAGCATTTTAGTTGAGGAAATGGGTTTGTGTCGTGAGTAAGAGAGCTTACGAGAACGGCCCAAACCACGTGGACCTCCCCTCAGAAGTGAGAGCACAAGTATTCTAGAACACACGAATTGAGGGAATCCAAGGCGAGCGGCTGCGGGACCCTACTCGACGAAGTGGTGACAGCCTGGTATTGGAACCACCTAGATATGTTTATTATACATACATAACTTGTGGGTCGATTGGAAAGACCGCTGTTAGTCAAGAGGTGGCAGTTCAGAAGTTAAGAGTGTAATAAGGATTGAATTCCGGTGGCACGTTCTAGAGAGATGGTGGAGATGCCATTTAAGGAAGTCCCCCAAAGTAACTGTCTGGGGACATCACACAAAAAAAAAAAACCAAAAAATTACTGAAGGTAATGGTAATGGTAATTTTACCATTTAAAACTATCGTATTTATGAAAAATGTCCGACCACCAATTTCACTTTTCTGCTACTGCAAACAACTTAAAACTAACCTAATGCGTTATGTGCTACGCCTTGGACTAACCAGGACTGACGACTGGCCTAGAAAGGCAAAAGCTGCTTGGCCGGGGCGTCAGCACCGCTGCAAATGTGCAGCAACGTGACGCCGTCAAGCGATCGTCGCCATCCTTCCCGACTGACAAGATCCACTGAAGAAGGGAAGGTAATTATCCAGCCCATAGGTTAATATCCCACCTTCCCATCAAAAAGGGTTATGGGCCCAGGAACGACTCTTTTCAGTGCGGGAGATGACGTTTTTTGAGCCAAAAAGGTTGGACGACGACGCTACGAAGTTTGAAAAGACGGGGAATCCCGCGGCCACCATCTTGTTTGTCGTTCGTAGCGATCAAATCAAGGTCACGGAGACGAATACAGATTCTGGAGTCCAACTTTTTCAAGTGCTGTTTAAAGAAGATTTCAAGTGTCAGACGGACATTTAAATTGGAATTTGTGTGGAAATTGAACAAGAAGTGACATTTGGATGTGTTCGATTTTTCAAACGTGAAAAAAACCAACTGACGGACCAGACGACCGATTGTTACGCAAACCGAGACGGAATGGCGCCAACTCAAGAAACGAACGATAGTCACGTGTTTAGAGTAAACAAACATGCCGAGACGAATAAATTAAAGAAATTTTTCGCCTTCAAGAGTCTGCTAAGGTGCAAGATGTGGAAAGGACAAGGCATGCGTGACTACCTGGAAAACGTTCAAGGGCTAGCAAAATTGGCTACCAGTGCAGGATGCAACTGGATCACCGAGGAATTCGTCGCAATGCTTATTCTGGGAGGACTGTCGGACAGTTACGCGAATGAACTCCTGAAAACCGAAGGCTACACGACTGGTGAAATTGGAGCTCTTCTACTAAAAGACGACCGGCGTCGTAGATGGCTGAAGAAGGGGAGTAAACCAGCTAGTAATAAGTCATTGGTTAGGCCGACGAATGGGAAGAACTTGGGTGACAGACGGCCAGAAAACAACAGAAGAGTTAAAGGAAAACTCAAGAGTTTTGTCTGCCAAAAAGAGGGACATTTAGCTAGAGAGTGCCAGGAAAACGGAACTAGTAAACGTACTAGTATTTTGTCTAGACAAGACTTGTCACCGCCCAAAGCAAAACAGTAATACGTGGACATGAAAGTAGCCACACTTACATTGCAAGGGATGCCAAAGAAGAGAAATCGTAAGAAGCCTAAGAGAGGAGGTAGTTCACCAGTAACTGAAAGGACTGAAGTGAATAATACCCACAAATCAACGTCCGAGCCAATAGTGGGGGAAGATGGAAGGTCAATTAGGAAGACTGATTCCACCACTAGGTCGTTCGTTAAACAGAAAGCTGTTCTAGAGGAACGAGTGCAAAACACAATTGACCATGGGACAAGATTAGCTCGAAAAGAAGAGGTTGATTCGAGGATTTTCGGCTGATTTTAGAAGCAGCTTTTGGCAGCAATGATGGTGACAAAACAGTAATCATGGTAGACCATGAAGAGGTGTCGGGAAGAAGTGAGAATGCCGTAACGCAGCCCGAGGATAATGTTCCTGTTAACCACAAAGCCAACGAAGTGATAGTGGGGGAAAAGCAGCAACCAGATAGTAGCGGAAGATGAACGGGCCACTTCATCTACAAAGACGAGTAGAGCACCCGATTCAGAAGTTGCAGACGTGTAACAGGTTCCCGGAGGCCCAGAGTTAGAAAAGGCAAACGATGAACAAGCCATCTTAAGTATGAAGACGGGTGGAGAACCGGGAAACCAGACAGGTGTTGTAAAAGTACAACAACGACCTAACGGTATAAGTACCTTAGAGATTAAGCTTCGATGCAAGCTACTCGGGTGCTCGGTCGGCGGAGAGGCAACGAAGAGCCCTTGCAGAAGCACAACGCGAAGCACAAGCTGAAAAAGCTAGGAAGATTGCGCTGCAGAGTGCTTCATCTTCAGACTTCGCGGAGAGGTTCAACTTACTGAAGATTGCTTGGACCCGAAGCAGTGAAGGAAGTCAGGTGCCACAAGTTGATCACACAGACTACATGATCAAATGGTCGAAAGCCTCGTCCGAGAAGAAGGCCCAGATGAAACTGCAAGATGAGAAGTTTCACGAAGAGGTCAAGCTAATGAAGAGGTCGACAAGCAACTGTCCGGGACAGAAGTCGACGAGACCTCTAGAAGAGTCTGTCTCAGAAGTGAGGCAGACCACTCAGGTTTTGCACCCTGGCCACGAGTGGGGGTTATGTTAGAAAAAATGGCGCGAACCATTTTGGCGGTTCGTGCTCAGACTGCAAAGGAGTGAGGCACGACATTGTTGCGACACGTGCAGTGTGTTGTCGTGCCGCTCTCGGTACCAAGATGTCGGCGATGACGGACGTGTGCCAGTGGAGACAGAGTGGTTAGTCAACTAGATAGGGCCTCAGCTTAGCTCAACGCAAATGTGCTACGCCTTGGACTAACCAGGGCTGACGACTGGCCTAGAACGGCCATAGCTGCGTGGCCGGGGCGTCAGCACCACTGCAAAAGTGCAGCAACGTGACGCCGTCAAGCCGTCAAGCGAGCGTCGCCATCCTTCCCGACTGACAAGATCCACTGAAGAAGGGAAGGTAATTATTCAGCCCATAGGTTAATTCCCCACCTTCCCATCACAAAGGGGCATGCAAGCTGGCGTCTGCGCAGCTGAAGAAACCTCCAAGGGACATTCCATTGGGGACAATGTAATGTAAAATTAACAGGTTAACATATTTTGGCAAAAAAGAAACATTACTAATAAAAACGTAAAGGGCACGAGCACGGGTGAAGTCTCAGTGATGATTCTAGATAGGTTGATTGCAAAGCTAATGGAGCGGTGTTGGGGCCCATGTTGCCAGCAGCCAACTGTCACGCCCAAGACCTGTCGATGAATGAGGCGAAATATGCTCAGGCGCCGTGAGGTACCCACTGAATGGTCCCTATGGTGGCCATTCGTAGGCAAATGTGCTTGTCAGTGTCTTGCTGTTGTCTACGTTCCATGCTGGAAACTAATGGATGCGCTACGTGTTCTGGGCGAAATTGATAAACTAAGGAATAGGATGGCTCACATTACCTTGAGTGATGTAGGAAGCATTGGTGATGTCCATGATATGACGTCTTCAAGGATCGTGGAACGGGCGCATCGTTAAAGGCCAACCGTCAATGGGAGGACGGTGTTGGTGAGACTTGCCGTCCGTGGGAACAGTACCGATCGTATCGGAGTCATAGTTGCTGGTGGATCGGCAGTTGAAATATCAGATGGATGATAGATACAAAGGTGATTTGTAATCGGGTAGAAACAAGGTTAAATTGGTAGAAATCGAAGAAGGTAATGCTTGAACATAAGGTGTATCAGGGACCAGATAGGAAGTCCTGAGGAGCCAGGACCGCAGTGTCATTAGGAAGTCAAAGCTATTGATGCTGCAGGTGGGTGCCAGGCGGTCTTAAGGTTGTAGCGGAAGGAATTTTGAGCAATGACTGGTGCAGATTGACAGTCTGTATGTTCGAGGTGGAGTCCTGATGAAATTCGAAGATGAGATTGGAGATCTTAAGAAAACACAAAATGGCCAACAGTATTGTGGGACCGGCTCCTCAACCCGAAAAAGGTGTGTATTTGAAGCAGATGAAAAATAGAACTGATCATGGAAGATCCAGGAATCCTAGGCGGACTCCTTTAGCCAATTGATGACATGCAACCCAGGGTAATTGCCTAGTTGACATGCCGAAACAGTATGCGATTCCAGAGAAGACCGGAATGAAATTGGTGGCCTCATCAAATTGCCACGCACTATATGTGCTGCGGCATTGAAAATCAGGTGAAGAGGATGCTGCCGACCAAGAACGAATTATATGATCGACGTTCGGAATACACTGGAAGTTGTAGGGGCCTGTTCCGTTGAAGGCAGCAGTAGCGGACTGTGTAGGGTGATGCCCAGCAGCACGGGGAACTTTTGAGACCCAGACTCTTGACATGATGAAGTGGCGGTGGCCCGTGGTGCCGTGAGCTTATGGGGATCGAACGACTCGTTCGGGTGGCTGTTGTGCTTCGGCCATATGGGGATCTACGTGTGTTCGATTTGGCACAATGTTGTGTACGCCAAGGTGGTGTTGGCGGTAACAGCGAAAGCCAGCGAATCTTGTGCTTGAACAATGTGACTTCAATTTGTAAAAAAGTGACTCATTGGAGCAGATGGTCCACCTATGATGCCAGCGTCGTATCTGAGGTGTGAAGAAAGTCCACCGTTAAGAATAGCGTTGTGTTAGCTGCTCGAAGGTTGTTATGTTCATCCGCAAACGGCAGTGCCGTTCCCAACAACGAAGCAATGTTTACATCAAGATGGGCCTTATCATCGGGGAAAAGTTGCAGTCCTCGCAGAATAGAGGCACGTACAGCATCTGAAAATGGGAATGGAGCATCTGGCCTAAGGGACGGCCCCGAAGAGGCAGTCACAGCGGGAGGAACTGTTGGCGTTGTGTTGGTTGCACTGAGTCGGGAGTTAGTTGGCGGAGCTATTGTTGTAGGACGCACATCTTGTTGACTGGGCGGAGATACGCGAGTGGGCTTACGGACTGGGCCCCGGTTTAAGGTCTGAAGGCTAGTCGTAGATTTATATTTCCGTCACGAAGTAGTAGGTGACGACTTGATTGGAGACTCTTTTGGATGGTCCATTGTCGGAGGTGGCCCAGTGGTGTCTTGCGACATTGGGCCTGACTGAGCCGACGGGGGCTTCGATGCAGTATTCAGTGAAGGTGTCGTCGCCTTATTGCTCGAAGTACCGAGTTCGGAACGGGAACTTGCTGCAGCAGCAGTTGCGGAAAGTCGAAGAGCCTTTTTATTAGCCCATTTCTGGGCCTTCGAGGCAGACCTGGCACGGGACCATTGCTGATGCTTTAGAATCTCTAACCATTTCTTCTCTGAAATTGTCTGACAAATAGAACACTTCCTAGTGTACCAGTCACAGGAACGATGGTACTGGCAAACGAGATGCGGATTGAAGTGAGGTCGTAGCTTTCTGCACAGGTGTTATATTGGTACAATGTGGGAACGGGTCCATCTTTGCCCCCTAAATTGTTTGATGGGTCGGGAAAGTCACTGGGGTTTGCAGGATCTATGACGCAGAACGAAGAAAGTCGAATAAAGAAACGTTGCGAGTAGCGATGCAATTATAGTTAAACTATGGCGACTGATGAAGCAGGAGGCCAAGTTTTGCGCTAATTTCGTGACGTAAGGGGAATCCCAGAGGCTGTGGACAAACAGGGCAATGACAGGAAGAAGGTAGTGTTGCATGGTATTAAGTTTTTGCAGTACGGTACGGTTCTGAAAACGGTGGTTTACGGTAATATCACGGTAATTTAGGAAATAATTTTGCCCTGTTATCCACTTGATCACAAAAGAATCAAATATGGCTCTTAGCATTTAATTTTTTTTTTCTAAATAGCGGAACTTCGCTTTCATCTTGATGGGACGCTACGACATCGACCGTAAATACAAAATCGCTCGTACGTGCTTGTTACTGAAGAGCTGCTCCCTTCCCAATACCCCCCCCCCCCCCCCCCCCCGGGGGGGGGGCGGGGGGGGGGGATTTCACTCGCTCGTGCGAATTTCACACTTTCGCATGCACCTTCGTCAGCACCATAATCACGGTAATACCGCTACCAGGGTTCAGACAATTTTTTAATTCTGAATTTCCCTGACATTTCCAGGTTTTCCAGGTGCATCTAATGGCAATTTCCAGGTGTTTACGAGATGTTTAGTTAGGGAACCAGGCAATAGCTAATGGTTTTATTAATATTTGTACGAAAATAATCTAACATCCCAGAAAATAGCTGTATTAGAGACTAGTCCAGACAGGGTTAAATGTATTTTCCTTACAGATGTTGGTACTAGCCTAAGATTTGGTTCAGTGTAAGTTACATCTAAAATACTTGTACGTATTAAAGCACAAATTAAATATTTGCTACTAGTGTTGCACGGTATTAAGTTTTTGCAGGACGGTACGGTACGGTTTTGAAAACGGCGGTCTACGGTAATATCACGGTAATTTAGGAAATAATTTTGCGTTATTATCCACGCACAAAAGAATCAAATATGGCACTTTGCATTTAATTTTTTCAATAATAGCGGGCTTCGCTTTCTTCTTGATTGGACGCCATGACATAGACAACACAAACACGTTCAGACACGCTTGTTACTGAAGAGCTGCTCCCCCCCCCCACCCCCCTCCGCAATGTGGACACTTCCTCTGCCTAGCAGTGGGATCGGATTTCACTCGCTCTTGCAAATTTCACACCTCCGTATCGGCGCTTACTTATGCGAATTTAATTTAAAAAATTGCTGCGATCCAAAAACAAAACGAGGGAAAAGCTGATTCGTTAATGCTCGTCAGCACCATAATCACGGTAATACCGCTGCTACGGTAATACCGTGGTGCTAAAAAAGGAACGATATTGATACCGTATTTTTTTTACCGTCAATACCGTGAGTACCGATTTACCGTGCAACACTATTTGCTACTAGCCTAGGATTTTGTTTCTGATCTGCTAATTCAAGAGAACTTAGAGAACAAATACAAAGGCATTTTTTCAAATCTCCCTGTCTTTTCCCTGATTTTCCAAAAAATTCTTGTTTTCCCTGAAATTTCCCTGAGGTTTTGGCTCCGTTTTCATTTTCTCCGAGATTTCCAGGTTCTCCAGGTTTTCCAGGTTTTGTCTGAACCCTGGCTGCTACGGTAATACCGTGGTGCTAAAAAAGGAATGATGCTGATACCGTAATTTTTTTTTACCGTCAATACCATGAGTACCGATTTACCGTTTACCGTGCTACACTAGAAGATGGCGATCGTTTGTGTCGCGGGAGAAGTCAAGACGGGCCCACTAGTAAGGTGACGCGACCATGGTGAAGACCCTAGATGCTGTAGCCTGCAGCGGGTGTGGTTGTGTTTACGGTCGTAGCTGTATGTCAGATCGCCCCCCCCCCCCCTCCCCTTTAGCGGGACGATTACTGGTATTCGGGTTGCAATAGGCGTGATGGTAGTTGAAACGGGTGCAGGATGCAGAAATTCTTGCAAGAGATGGGCCCCTGGTCCCCTTGGGACAGTGAAGTAGGGTTATTGGCCGTCCAACATACTTTAGATCGTAGAATTGTTCCTCTTCTGTTGTCAGGCAGGTCAGTCTAGTTGGGTTGCTGTTTTTTATTTTTTTTTGCGTTGCCATGTAGCAAGATGGATACAATTTAATAGAAAAACAAATAATGGGAACAGCGTTTAAGAAAAAGGCCACCGAGGCCCACACTGGGGCCGTGACGGTCGCAGCGTGTCCTAAGGTGGCCCAGGGGACGAGGCGGCTCAACATGGTAGTGTAGGAAATGATAGGCGGGCCCTTGGAAACGGAGGCCCGTGGAGACGACAATGTGAGCCGATCATTGTCTTGAGGCTTGATGTGATCGCTTGTGCCAACGATGGAACCCTGGTGATTCCTGTGATGGTGATATATTTTCTAAAGATCGCTTACGGGGACTGCGGGCGCAAAGTCAGGAAATTCGTGGAATCTGGAGGAGGAGACTGGGGAGAGACGGGGACGGCACGGGAAGGTGGACTGAGCCCAGGTGGGTATGAGGAATTATGACCATGTTCTTGACAGAATAGGCACGGCGATGGAGGTACAGGAGAACGTGGACGATCGTCTTGAACGTTTGGTTGGCCCGCAGTAGTTGCGGGGACCGGATTGGTTGGGAAACAACACCCGACTTCGTCACGGAGGTCATGATGAATGGACAGGCGCCCCTAGACGTTGCCAGTAGAGGCTATCGGATGTAAAGAGTCCTAACAACTTAGACTGGGAACGTCGGGACCAAGGTCTTGGTCGGACGGGTTTTCAAAACAATTGGCGTCCCGTACGAGGTGGGGCTGCCTGTGAAATCCTTGGTGGCCAAGGGACTCTTCATGGTAGGAGATGGGCCAACTGAGGCGCCCAGAAGCGCCGGTTGTTGTGGTAGACTGAAATCTGTTGACGAAACGGGCGCCACGAACGGGCCCACGAACTCGTTATGGTCTAGAAATGTTGGCCCAAAGACAAGTCCTCAGATGCAATTATAACTGGTGAATCCATTCTGAACTCAATCAGAGAGAAGTGCCCGAGCGCCCCATGGTCCAAAGGTCCAAGCTTCAAGCTGGATTGGCGCGGTAGCGCCTGTAGAGGTCCAGTTTGCCGAGATGGTCCTATATTGGGAGGGCTGAATGAGTAACCACACGCGGTGGTGCCCTAGGAAGAAAGATGAAACATGGTCCTGCGCTTTTATACGGAGGCCTGCGCCCGCGCATGCGCAGAAAGAGAACTATGAGCTAGCAGGGAAGCCAACAAGTTTCGCTAAGTTTTGAGCATCCCAAAGGAAGGAAATGCATAAAGTGCAGGTAATGTACATTTTCATCGGCATTAGACAGCAATATTTTCGGCTAGTAGTGTAACTACAATAGTTAGGACCTAAACTAAATGTCAGCTTATCACTTCGCAGTAAGGCAGCTTTCACGCAGTGTGGGCACAGTGTGGGCACAAAGCATTAGGAGTGCAAGGACGTATTCACAGTAAATCAATTTAAGGTGTATACATTGTAGATTTGATAGGAATTGCATTGTGACAGATGAGGAACTCCTCTATCACAATGCAATTCCTATGTCTATCAACTGTTGATATTCTCGTTTGACTCAAGTATATCTCAGGCCTACGACACATGGTCGAAGAGTTGGAAGACGTGGAATGGAGGATCATGGTCAAAAGAGCGACCCCACAGATAAACTGGAATTGAAATGCCTTATTACAGAATGCTGCGACTTTAAACAATCCTGTCACTTTTCGGGATAATCCAACAAATTGCAGCATAATACTGACACCAACAGAAGGCAACTTCAGGGGTCGAAATATGAAGAATCTCCCAGATAACTTGTTCTCGCCTGGAGAATCTAAGTTCTCTGAGTCGAATCCGACGAAACTGTGTTACAATAATGGGATCTTCCCTTATGCCTACGGCACATTTTTAGCTCATACATGCAGTCTGTAAAGGCATGAGGCCTAAAATCCTGAAGATTGGTTAGGAGAACCGGCACCAAAAATCAAAAACTCTGGGACTATTTTTTTTCTTAGCGCTCATGAGCGCTAGGCCTATTTTCCCTACTTCAACTTTGAAATTCATATCTCCACGGAAAATGGACAAAATCGACTCCTGTTTGCACTGTTTAATAGAACTGAACTTTCTCTTCCATCCTGTGAAAACAGAACTTCAAAATTCACCTTACTTCTAACTCTACAGCCACTTAAAAAAGTACTCAAACTGAGTGCCGACGCACGAAATTCACATCGCCGTTTTCCAAAACAAACTTGTAAATATTCATTTGTATTTCGAATTATCTTCAGGCAAAAAGCCGACTAGCTTGTTATAGATGAACCTGTACTCTATGTTTTTATTTTTACTAAGGTGACGATTTTAGCAACCATGAAAACTTCGACTACACTCATGTTATTATTTGCGGCTGCGATAATACACTTTAAAATCTATGCGTTCTAGCACTTAAACACAAGCTGGTTTATTTTAATCTTTTTCCTAGGCTTTTATAAAAGCAATATTTAACGTAACTTATTCTCATGAACTCTACCTTGTTCAAAAATGGCAAACACTACTACCTTTATTTTACCGGAAGCAATTCTTGTATTTTTATTTCAGGGCTCCGACCATAGTGATCTCAATCCGAATGTACAGTAATAGCCTTTTCCTTCAATTCAAAACAGTTTATTTAACTTTGAGCAACAAACTCCGTCCCCCCCCTCCTTCAATAGTTGCGATACGTAATATCATAGTTTTTATTTTATAGGCCTATTCACGTTGTTATGAGTTCCAAACTCAGTTGCACTTCCCAAACCAGGCCTCTAATGCCCAAAAGTCGGCAATTCCCTTTGCTCTTCAAGCTCCTACAATTCCCTTCCAACCAAAAGACAGTCAATTTTCCCTCCACTCAGAGCGCAAAGCTACCCTGCCCGTCCACTTCCGGTATTTACAGCCTGGCCGGTCTGAGTCAGTCAGTCCTCCTCCCGAGGTCCCTCTACACCCCCCCTTCCCCCGGGTCGCTCTCCTACACGTCCACGATTTCCCTCTACATGGCTGCCAAGCTGTAGGTATAAAACTCAGCTCCTGTGGGAAATCGTTAGCATAGCTCAAGACTCAAAGGCTAGAGGTCACTACGGC
>JAHWFP010230535.1:0-13941 GCA_023313725.1 Lithobius niger
AGACTCGACATGAACTTTTTCCGAAATTTGTATTTTATGAAATTTGTCAAGTCTTTAAGACAAAGTGAAAGTAAGCTGCAGCGTTCTGTTTTGTAATGACTGGTTTTACAACATAATATTGATGTTTTCTACATAATTTTTCTACACAATTTTAATCCCGGCGCCCCCCCGAAATTTCGGATTTGCGACATTTTGCCTAAATACAGTTTTTAACGTGTAGTGAATGTAAGCTACAGCTTTCTGTTTTTAGAAAAAAAACTGGTTTACTCGTTTTAAATTGTTTTTATCAAATAAAACTGCAGTTGTCCTATTTTGGTATAATTTATTCAGTGAGAATCTCTAGTACCCCCTGAAGGCTGGCAAAGTTAAAAAAAAAATATGTTGGCCATTATATGGAGTAACACCAATAATAAATACTTAATACTAGAGTAATAGTGGACCACATCATACATAAGTACTAGATTGGCTACTTGATTACTTGATTGGCTATATTTTTCAAAATACTTCCAGGAAATATTCATTTTTTTTCAGTAAAGGAAAACTGGTGAAAAAAATTAATTTTATTTTTCAGTGAAATACTACACGGCGTTACACTCTTTGATAAATATGAAAACAAAGTGACGGAATCTCAGGTAAGATAAATTGATTGTTTTATGAGTCTTAGTGAAGAAAAGAGAAAACAAAATTAGAACATAAACGAACTTGGTGGTTTATTTTTTTTCGGAACGTTAAAAAAATAGTGATGAAAATCATAACATTCTGGACCCTTAAGCTATTTATTATAGAACTATCCTCATGCTAAATAAATACGGATGCAAACCTATTTACGTTGCCTTTTGGACTTGAATGTCAGACTGCCTGAGCGAGGATTCGAACCCACGACCTTTGAAATCAAAGGCCGGAGTCCTAAGCCATACTGACTTGGCCCATGGACATCCTCATGCTTCGTACTCGGGAACTAAGCATGGGGTTTGAAAAGAAATTATTAATAACTTTTATACCTTTAGGGATATTACTTTAGGGAATCTCCCCAATATGGCGATAATTATGCAACACACTCAGGTAGCTGATCCTGAACAGCACTTGTGAGTTCATAGGAGGAAACGTATTCAATTTGAAAAAAATATATACATAACTGTTAATGACACTGATAACTGATCACATAATTATGGTATTAACCAATAGTGTTTTTTCGTTACTTGATCGGGTCAACTTGCTTTTGCTGTAAAGTGTTGCAACGCAATATTCTCGATGAAACTACCACTCTATAATCTGTACACGATTTGTAAACTGGGCGTGGCTTAAAAAAATATCGATTGTCCACTCCAGTACAACACCACTACTAGCATCATGGGTAAAAAATCGCCAGTACAGCAGTCACAAAATGGCGTCTATTAACACGTTTTCAATCGGGAAAAGAGGTAAAATGATTCACAGCCAACTAGGGAAATTATTTGGAATGTCTATTGTTATCTACGAAGCAAGGAACCAACAAAGAGCAAGAACACCGTTTCCCAAGAAAAGCCAGATGCAACAAAGGTTTCTTTCAGTTGTGTTAAACAAATAGTTAACGAAGGCGCGCAATTACCCGCCGAAACAAGTGCCACTCCAGCCGCAGCAGACGCTACAGTTCCGCGGTTCATAACGGTAGCGAAATAAAACAATACTAAACCAGCCTTTTTTCGTATTACTACTCAAAATGTGTCATCCAGTGAGTGGTTTCTAAGTTCCCTTTGAGGAATAAATTCCACTGTTACTAGGGAAATAAATTATTGTGACTGCTACTCTTAGTGGGTTACCGAGAAAAGTTGAAGTGTATGTCGTTTGGAGAGCCTTTAACTGTGGTCTTTTGTTATGTAACTCCTTAGCGTTCTTGTGTCGTATTGATTCAAGCCCCACATTTTGGAGGAAAATAAATGCCCATCTGCTCTTCTATCACTCTTTCATTTGGTACGTAATACTTTCTTCTAGTTGGCGGCTGCTAAAGGAATTGCCCAAGTTGCCTTTTCCAGGATCTCTCAGGCTGTTCCTGGCATGTGTAAGTAAAACCTTTGCCATACATTCCAACTGAATCCCATGCAGGAATTGTCAAGCTGATATACTTCGTAACGAGGTCAATTTACTCCTAATACTACTAATAGCTTCAGTCCTCAAAAAACTTTCCATCAGTGAACATGCCCAAATTCATTATATCACCAATATGCACGTTTCCCCCTTATTGCAACCTGGTTTGATGTCGAACTCGTGGTTCCCTCCCTTAACGTGCATAACCCTACATACCATTGAAAAAGTGCTTTCTGAACCTTCCCCTTTAGAACTCATTATGGGCCATTATAAATTTTGACATGCTTGAATTCGTTTTTACAACCATTTTCAAAAAAAATGTACTCCATCAGCATAATGGAGTGCAACAGTTAGCCCAATTTCATCTTATTTGTCCGACATCGTCCTGAACCAGGTTGCCAATGGGCGTGTTTCCACTTTTCCGTTATAGGCACTCCAGGCATCCAATGTTTGCTGGAGATACAAGAGCGCTACCAGAAATCGTGGTAGCAGGCAATCTTATAAAGGACATTAGTCTTAAAAAAACATACCGCAGGATTCTTTGTGGCAAGAACCTTTATGGAAAAATTTGACAGTTTGTGTCGAACTAGACCTTCATCCTATGGGAAAAAATATCTAGTGTGGGATTTTTGACTGTCTCAATTCATTTTGGATGTATGGTACGCTGTCTCATTCCAACTACATATGGGAGCAAGAGTTAAAAGTTCGGCTAGCCAAATAACACTACTTTCTGACTTGGCAGATAAATTGCTACATTCAGTGGTCTTTGTTCCTATAATCGTATCTTGGAAACAGTAACTCGCAAGAAAATGGTTTCTTTAGCTTGGTCGTCTTCCATTTTAGACCTTGTGAAATTCCACTGCTTAAAACAGATGGAAAAGTAGCAAGCAACTATTAACCAGCTCTCGATATAACTGGCCTGGTGTTGGCTTGATGGGAACAAACTAAAACACAATTTTAATACTAAAATTAGTTTTTACTTATCCTAAAGCGCTTACCTTTTTCCACGAGCAGCCCTGTAGGATCTCGTCCATGGGAACTCGGGTCGTAGAAGACCTGAACGAGGCCAGGGCTATTCATGAATTGATGAGGTAAACTCTCATCTGATCACTCAGCAAATCATTGGCCGATCATAACAGTTAATGCTGGTTCGTCCAACGGCATGCCTGTGTCCGTTTTCATCACGAAAAATGGAAGGGTCCATGGGATTTTCTTACAGCCCATCTTAGTTCTGTCTGGTATGTTTGCGATGCAGATAGTTCGCAACGCAATGTTAGAAGTTGTCTCCAAGT
This sequence comes from Lithobius niger, assembly GCA_023313725.1. Lineage (NCBI taxonomy): Eukaryota > Metazoa > Arthropoda > Chilopoda > Lithobiomorpha > Lithobiidae > Lithobius > Lithobius niger. The sequence continues at coordinate 3,357 of JAHWFP010230535.1, forward strand.
TCCGTTGCTTCAAGATAAAATCTTAACACAAGAATAATTGATCCATCTCTGAGCTCTGCGGCTCCACAGCCTTAACAATCATTAGCAAAGATGTGTCCTCAAGGCGCAAAGTCTTATCCGAAATTCAGGGGGATGTAAATCTCTTGTCAATGCCGATTGATTCTGATTGAGCAGCTGTTGCCAGTACCAGCACGAACACAGATTTCTGAGTTAGAAGATAAGGCGGTGCTTTGTGCAGAGGTTCACAAGGGGTTTCCGAGGCTTTTGCAAACTAGGGTTGGTTCCGAGCTGGGAATAATTTTTTGACACGATTTCTTAGGCCAGGACCATTTCGCTATGGTGATTTTAAGCATTACATCACCTTTAACCATCAGGGAGAGTACAGAATTAAGGACTGATCCGTGACCCTTAATTGCCATAGTGGAGATTTTGGTCCTGAAGAGTTGTTCCAGAAATGTGGCGGCTTATTGAATGCTGGGGTTGCAGGGGTCTGTTCAATGAAAGGAAAACCCCTCCATCCACTTTTTCACTTGCTCTCGTTCTCTTTAAGGGTGCACTGACGATGGCATTGAATTGTCCGTTCCGCCACGGGAGGAGAGAATCCGGCTGGTAGAAAGCTGTTCTTTTAAGTCTCCAAGCGTGTTGATGCTAGGATCCCAAATTCGAATGCAGAGTTCGTTCACCGTGTTGTGATAGTAGGTCCTCTCTTTCAGCGGTAGCTGTATTGGATCCTCCTCCATCAGACCTACGTACCAGTGGGCTGCAGGCCTGAGGAGGATGAATTCCTCCAGGGTCACCCTGATCTTGTTCACTACTGCCTGGTGAAGGGAGAAGGGGGAAAACAGATACGTCACCAGGTGTTAATCGTCATCCACATTCTGCACTAGATGCCGATATTTTCCTATAAAGAATGCCCTACCACTCGGGAGCACAATATGGAGTGTGCTGCAAGCTCGTGTCCTAAAACAAAAGTAGCAGGATATTCGGTGTGCATGCCAGACGGAGCAAGATGCCACCATGCGGGAAAGATTGGTAGTAGGGAAAGAATTTTTGCTGTATTTTAGGACTTAGTTCTACTTTCGGGATAAAATAGCAGTAAGAAAGAGTTAAGTATTTTAGGATAACAAAAGATGCTGCTACTAACCCATAACCGCCTAGATACGAACGTACGCATTCAACGTATAACAGCGAAAAACTAAGTCCCAGCGCGAGCTTTGTGAGGGGTTCCCGGGGACCCCGAGAAAAGCGGGAAGTCACAGCCCAGCGGTCAGCGTCGTCGGCTCCAAACCAAGAGAATGCCGGTTCAAATCCGAGAACCGACCAAAGTAAAAAGGGGTCTAAAGTTCTTTCAGGCGGTTATGGGTTACCATTGCGATGCTATCCAGTGACATATTAATTGTTTTGGGGCCCACTGTTGTGATCACTAAGCCCAAAGTACAAGGTATTGACTTGCAGTAAACAGGGCAATAAAGAAATAAAACATTCTATCCGTGATGTTAGGTGGTGCAGGAGAATCTATTTTATTCCGACATTAATTACTTTTCAGGGTGTTCAGGTGAATGGAGGTACAGGGGATGCAACGGCTCCCACAGTCAGATGTGAGGGCAGTAAAAATGGGTTTAATAATCTTTTTTTAATGCAATTATACACAAGTTGACTAAAAAAAAAACCAGTGTTGCGAATTCATGGTAGTACTTTTTTTTGGGGGGGGGGGGGAGTGGGTGGAAGGCGTGATAAAAGACCAAGTGTACCCGATAAAATGTCTCATCCCACCCTTTGTACCCAGAATGTATAACTACGAATGGAAATACAGAACTTGGTTAATGATCTAGGGATAAGTGGCCCTATGAGAAGTTAAGCAGTTAAAATGGTTCTATTTCTCGTTCTCTTTAGTTATTGTGCCAGTCATTATGGAAAAACTAGAACGAACAAGATGGATGAAGAAGTATCCATACATGAATGCACCTGTACAAATCATGTTTGCTGCATGTTCGTAAGTATTACCGTAAATAAATACGTAATAATCAGGTCTCAACGTTTCTAAGGCGAGGTGTTGTTAATAACGTTGAAACTGAGAAAATCTGGCTTTGCTTATACCTAGACAAGTTACTATCACAAAATGATATGAATTGCTTTTCTTTATAGGCTCCTGATAATGGTTCCTGTAAGCTGCGCCATTTTCCCACAGAAATGGTAAGTTTGCCTGTATCTATTTATCAAGGACCGCGTTAGCGGTCCTTATGTAAGCCTCAGCATGAACTTCCATGTTAAATGTCAAACTTTGAACTCCTATAGTTTCGCCCAAAATTGACATAGACCAACGAAATTCGGTATTTGGGGTCATGTCGTAACTATTTCTCCGCATTACAAATTTTAATGACAACAATTGAACCGTCCGGCGTCCACAGCATGGCCATTTCTTGTTGTTGTTGTTGGGACTCTTTGCTCTGACTTGGAGATCGAACCACTGAACCAACCACTGAACCGATTTTCAAGTTCTATAGCTTAAAACGTAGGTATGGACAAGGCCTAGGGCCTTTTGCAGGCTATTTTAATGTAACTACAATATTCTTGACACGGAAAGCCAAATGGGCTAAAAGTTTTGCTCTCACCTATGGACCGAACCAATGAACCGATTTTCAATTTGTATAGCTTAAAATGTAGGTATTAACACCGACCAGGGCTTTTTGAAACCAATTTTGATGTGACTGCAGTATTCTAGTCGGCAGAGCAATTATTATGGCAGAGCACTGGCCAGAAATCATTAATGTACTCTTTGCCCTCACTTGGAGGTCGAACCACTGAACCAAATTTATAGTTATATAGCTTAAAACGTAGGTATGGACAAGGCCTAGAGTCTTTCACATGCTATTTTAATGTGACTACAACATTCTTGACACGGAAAGCCAAATTGGCTAGAAATTTTGCTCTTACCAAGAGATCGAACCAATGAACCGATTTTCAATTTGTATAGCTTAAAATATAGGTATTAACACCGACCAGGGCCTTTTGAACCCAATTTTGATGTGACTGCAGTATTCTCGTCAGCAGAGCAATTATTATAGTAGAGCACTGGGTAAAAATCATTAATGTTGCTGTTGGGACTCTTTGCCCTCACCTGGATATCGTACCAATGAACCGATTTTCAAGTTCTATAGCTTAAAACGTAGGTATGGACAAGGCCTAGGGCCTTTCGCAGGCTATTTTAATGTAACTACAATATACTTGACACGGAAAGTCAAATGGGCTAAAACTTTTGCTCTTACCTAGAGACCAAACCAATGAACAGATTTCAATTTGTATAGGTTAAAATATAGGTATTAACACCGACCAGGGCCTTTTGAACACGATTTTCATGTGGACTGCAGTATTCTGGTCAGTAGAACAATTATTATTGTAGAGCACTGGGCAGAAATAATTAAGTGAATTAACAAATTTTTGCAGACATTTTGCAGAAAACATAAATTTGGTGCAGAAGTCTTTCTTAACAGTAAAAATCGAACCAGCCATGGACCGCAATGAAATACCCCAAAGTGCTTTCAGGGCCCCCCCCCCCCCCCTATCGCTGAACTATCGATAATTTTGGAACCATTTGAGATAACAACATGCGGTTTGCAGCGTTTTGGTCAGGAAATCACTGAGTGTCTTCCTCAGTTATCTTTTAACTGTTGGTTACTATTTTAACATTTTTTATTTTAATAAAAATTGGACACATGGACACATGACGAAAATTACACCACTGATAAAAAAAATGAGGGATTAAATTTTGGATATCGGTGTCGGCAAATATTTTGACCCTCGATCGGTATTGGTATCGGATCGATAAAGTTGGCCAATTTAGTGCAGCCTTACCACCTTCACTAAAAGCTGAGTGAGAATATTTTTTATATATATTCAACCCAGTGAGACGCGTAAATTTTATAAACAAATGGATGCCTAAGGTTAATCCCAACTCTTTGGGTTGCAGTTCAGTAGATGTATCAAGTCTGAAGCAATGGGAACCAAGCAGCTACGCAAAAATACCGACAGAGTCCAGGAACATTGACAAATTATATTTTAACAAAGGATTGTAAGTGATGACAAAGTATATGTGGCTGTAAAAATTTAAAGAATAAAAGTCAAATGTTTTGGGTAGAATAGAGTACATATGTTTTATTTTTCGGTAATAATATTAGACAATATACAAGATTTCTTCGTAAAATACTGAAACTGGTCTAACGAGTCATAAAAGATAATTATTCAAAATGTACTTCATAGGGAAAAAAAAGCAATGTCGCAAGATTCGTTTAACCACAACGCCACACGGAAGTTGGTTGACAATCTGAGACAATTGGCTAGAAAAGTTGTACACAATCCCCACATACAAAATAACCGGAATTGCAGAGCGAGCCGACGTTCACTTTCAAAATACAAACATGCCATACGATACATGTATAAATGTCACACACATCAAAACACGTGCTGCGACTAAAAAAGTTTCAGCGTCACCAAGTGGACTCCCTAACTACTAACTACAAAGGCAAGTTTCAGGCGTGCAAAACAGCAATGCTAAAGGTGAAATTGCCGAGACGGATCACAATATGCAGTAGCACTTATCAACAAAACGCTATTAATGAAGTGTTAGCTCAAATATGCATTATAAGGTGAACCTAAACCACCCTTACTGGCACGTATTTTATGTACCACTCTTAAGGTTTATGAAAAAAAATCACACTTTTTCCAACCGAATTTAGCACTACTTTAATTGAATGACTTGCCTAAGTTTGCAACATTAGTTTAAATGTATGTAAATGATGCAAATGCCTTATTTTCCTGTTTTCTTCCCACGTACGAGAAATTTTTGCTACATTTACTCAAACCGTATGTGAATGTTGCAAAAGCAAGACGTGCAGGATGCACAGAAATACAGAAGTACGTACTTTTGATAGCAGTACCAGGAGCCGGTGAACTGTTATTATTCATTGCGATGAACACAACAGTACATTGTCAAATAATTGCTAACATCCAGCAGTGCATTGTCGTCGGTACATCTTGTGTATCGGCTTGGTGCTACGGCATTTTTAAGATAAAATCTAAACCAAGCATTAAGAATGCGGTTTGAAGAGGGTGCATTTTTGTAGACGATGTAGCGGGGATTAAAAAGGGGAAAAAAGTACGATAGAAGGAATTTTTAACATAAAAAAAAAGAAAATGCAGAATTTTTTGGTTGAAAGTAGCTAAAAATAAGGAAATTTAAATAAGCGGGAAGTACACAATACAATGTGATAACTCATTACAAATTCTTCAATGATAAAGAAATAGTGAACCACAACTGCGGAAACGGGGGAAAAAAGTAGGAACAACTAGGAACTCTACAACCCCTGCTCTTGAAATTTCATAATTTTTGCATGATACGGTTACAAGTGACGGTTAAAAATATGCAGTAGGTGGCACAACAGGTACATATACAGGTAACAAAACAAAAGCGGAGTTTATTTTAGAAAGTTTTAAGGCCGTAAACTCTTAGTTCAGCAGAAATTTATCGTGATGGTTAATTTAGCCTTCATTGGAAGAGTTCTTATACCATTCTTCTTTTTCCGGCAATCTTAGAATTATTTCAAAATACAGACACAGCAGAGTATTACAAACTGCTTTGCCCACAAGGCAAAATTTACCTATGTCACGGCCCTATATCTCGTGTAACCAGTATTCATGGTTTTTACCAAGGCTGTACAGATGCAGATACCGTATCGATAAATCTGCATATATTCAATGTATCGGTATCTGATCTTAATTGGTATTTCTTCAGGATTCATTTGCAGATACCACACTTGAACCTTGATGATAAGAAAACTTCATGTTTCCTGCCTTCTGATGGCCACAGCACTGAAAATTGAAGTGCAATACAGTTTCATCCTGAATGAAATCTGTGTCTGCATTGATAACGTTGTGTTCCCTGCTTTCAGACTGCCACGTCTTTGTAAATAGCAATGCAACACAAAGTCTCGTCATGAATGAAATTTGCATCGGTTCTGTGTAACAGATCTCGTACGTATCGGACCAGTATCTCTTGTATCGGTACAGCCTTGTTTTTATGCTTTGCTTTTCCAGGCTTTTCATGATGTTTGGCATTTACATACAGTTTGTAGCCTGTAGTTTTTTCGGCAAGTGATCCGAAACAAACTAGAAATTTCCCTGGCTTTCTGTTACACAATTTTCGTATTTCATAACTTTTCCAAATTTTGAACAAACCAACCAGCCAACCACTAGTGAAATGTAATTTAGTTTAGCAGGCAACTCAAAACCAGTTACCGTGATCCGTCACAACTACGTGTGCTATAAAAAGTGAACTGCACATTTTTTGCGACGAATATAAGTACACTTTAACATCACAAGTACAAGTTATAAACACCGCTGGAGCTTCTAAATGGCCCTACTGTAATTACTGTTATAAGGTGATGGAAACTAATCGTACATTTATACTCGAGAACTATCGTTAGATATGCCCCCAACTGACGTTAAACAAATCCAGCTTCGGAGGATGTGTCCAGGATCCTTTCGCTGTTAATCAGCGTTCACTCACTTGCAAGAGAAGGGAGTTAACCGATTAGATTGTTCATTTGCCTTGTATCCTCTTGCTGCACCATCGTAGCCATGCATCACCTAGTTAGCAGTCGCACGCAAACTGTATCGTAGCAACATATACACATCAAAGCAAGCAGCAAGTAGCACCGCACCACCAAGGTTGAGAGCCGTAACTGCTAGGACTTTTTAATATTTATTGAAAAATAAGTTGCATCATTTCTAAAAGTCTTGCACGCACAACTAAGAATGTGTCGTGGTCAATGTTAGCATGGATTGCATTTAAGTGTTTAGGATTTATGACCATTGATGCCAACAATTAACTTTGTGCTGCAGGAAAGCCATAACAGCTGCAAAAAGGCTTTCAAACTGCAGTCTTTCACATTACAATGGCACATAAAGGTGTCGAATTTTAACTATACTATACGGTGCACATATAGGTTTAAATACTATCATGGAAATTGGGCAAGTCTTATTACATTTGTTCAGCGAAGGTCCCCTAACTTGGCGCAATACTGCATGAGCACAACATCTTTGTCATTATATATGCGGGCTTGTTACCGCAGAACTAGAGGGACTTTAGTTCTACTTCCTGTTATCTACTGTGACTACACTACGTAAAACTTAAGTGTACTACAGGAGCTGCATAAAAGAAATTGCACAATTTTGTTCAACAAGAAATACTTTTTTTTCCAAGACTCTGTCCTTACGGGCAAAAATGCGTATTATTTTAGTTTTTCGCTTCAGCGAACGGTGTGTACCTCTGTATTCGAAAGATGAGACAGTTGCGAATTTGGCAATAGCCTTTTGTTACAATTCCATGCACCTATTTTCTTATTTATGGTACAGGGTTTATTAACGTGTATAATTTCCTGCATTGGTTTGTATTTTACAGGATGTATGTACTCAATTCCCCAGTTTTTCGTTTCTGGTAGTTGGTACGCACTTAATTTAGCTGGTGCATGATGTGTCTACTAAAGGTTACAATTTACAGCTAAGCTATAAAGAAAGTTGTCTGAAAAGCAATAGTTGTAAGATTGGTATGGTTCTGACTTCTACTGGCGGTCATTACATCCACAACATTCAACACTTATGACTAAAAATTAGACATGAAATACAAAAGTACATGTAGGTAGCAAAAAGACATTATGGTGCCCGTCTAAATGGTCGAAAGTTGCTGGCCAGCCAGTTCTTTCAGCAAGTCTTACCATAATCTTGTATTTAAAATGGGTGATGCAGTTCGCAATGAGCAAGTTGTGGGCCCGGCCCGTTAAAGTGTGCTTCCAGTGAGCAGATATGTTTAATCTAAAACTAGAGGGAAGTTAAGTTGTGGATTACTAATTCTCAAATAATCCAAATCCCTTTACACTAAATTGCAACGAAAAGTAAAGCTTTCAATTGTAATTTTTGGTAGTCGCCAGTGAAACAACAGACAATTTTTTTTTTATTTGTCCCAAGTAACGTTGAACTATAGGCTAAAAATCTCTGAAGGAACTGGATTAAGCATACTGGTAAATAAACCACAGAACTTGCAACAAAACGAATAATGCTGTAAACGAATAATCTGCCTACCAAGCTGTACAAAAACAAAGGAAATTTGCAGCTTTTTGTGTTTTTTTCAAATGATCATGCTTCAGTATAAAGGTCCAATACAAAGGTTGATGATAGCGCCAGTAAACTCTTTTTAGTGTGCCGGTGCAAAGCTGAAGCTCAAACAAAAAGCAACAAACCTAAGAGTTATCTAGCACAACAGTTGCAAGTACAAAACTGTACTGGCCATAAACTGCAAGTATATCAAAGTTAGTTAAATCCTTTCTACTCTTGACATACCCCAACACGGGGCTCGTTTTTCAGTCCCTTTTATTCACAAGTCGGCGATTTGGGTCGGTGCAAGCCCTTACCAACACTGCAGTGCTTTGCTAGCTACGTTTGGAGAATTCTCATAAAGCTTTCTTTTGTCATCGTGTGGATCTAGTGTGGATTTTAGTTTATTAAATTACCAGTCCTTTAACCCTTAAGGACTGTATTCGGGCTTCATTTTGTTTTAGCCAGGTCTGTCAAAACCAAGCAAAAATCGGAGCTATAACTCGGTTGTATGAAAACAATCATAAATTGGAGCTTACAATTCGCTTGTATGAAAAAAAATCATAAATCGGAGCTTATAACTCGCTTGTATGAAAAAAAAACTTCTGACACACATGAAGTAATGAAAAAAAGTGTGTTTTCTTCCAAAAATGAACTAGGCCTTCATACTCGGTTATTAGTTTTACTGAGATTGGCTGGAAGTTCCCGATATGACCAATAGACCATTGCACCGATACCGATATGTCTCCGAAATATAAAGCAACTTTTTTTTTTTTATCATCTAATATAATATGATACAGTGAATATGATGTAGTTTTCTTCATATGTCGAAAAGTATGGAAATTAAAAATTGTAAAATGGTCATCAAGTTATATACTGGGCGATTTCCTTGTTTCCTGAGCAAAACTCCGTAAACTGCGTGTCGTTATCTCGCACAATTCCAGTGTTATCGAAACGATTGGATACCCATAACATAAATATCAGCAGCCGAACCAATCTGATAAGAGTATCGGTATGGGTGCAGTGGGACGCACACGTCTCCAGGATGGATAAAAAAAAAATCACCTTTGGTTAATTCACAACTAAGTTTTCTTAGCCCGAATAAAATTTGCACAAGAAAAAGAAAACGTATTGGACATTTATTTTTTGTAAGTCTTACATCACGCATGGCAAAATAAATGGTGTACCAGTACAGTTCCAGTTTAGAAGTAACGCTGCCTTACAGTTTGTCATTGCACAAATATTTCCGCAGACATGTTTTAGTTGGATACAGGCTAATGTAGCTTACATAAACCTACCACGTAAAGAAAAACGTATTTGGCAATAGATAAAATGTAAACCTTAGTACTACAACACAGCAGTAGTACAACACCACTACAAGCAGCTTCCACTTGTTATAAAAAAAAATAAAAGACAGAACAAAACAACATTAAGATGCGTCAAACACTTGACACAGCGTTGCTGTTTGATAAAAATTAAAAACATCACAAGACTTGTGAACAGAAATAAAGGAACGGACAAGTTATGTCAGCTGACTTCAACTGCCGCCAGCACTCCCTCCTGCGCATTACGACTTGCTTGTCGTCGGCTGATGAACAAAATCAATCCAACGCAAAGGTGGACACCGAAGCCATACGTTTGCCTATGTAGAATCTGGGGAGAAAAATAAACTGTCAAACTGAAAGACTTGTAGCTTTACTAAAAGTGTAATAAAGTGTTACTAAAAGTGTAATAAAGTGTAAGTGTAAACTATTTTTTTTGGCTGTAACTCCTTAACCGGCAACAAATCAAAAGCATAATGTTAAGCAAAAACGTTCAGAACACAACTCTGGACAGGAAAAGTGATTTACATTTTTTTTACTTAACGCTCTAATCCTAAAGTCGTATTTAAAGCATATCGCCCTCAATCCTACTTACGTAGGCACCGTCCTAGCCTATTTAAAGGTGAGGAGATAATGGCGTAGCGGCGAAAGCGTATGGTTGTTTTCAGAGGATTGGCCAAGCCCTCTAATAGCCCGAAATGGACATTAGACATGTTCAAGATTTTCTAAAAGATGGAGATCTATTCTTTCCATCAATTCTAACAGAAATTGTTTAACTTAGATAGGGACAGTCCTATGCCCATTTAAGGGTGGCGCAGTGGCAAAATAGTATGTTGATTTTGGAATTCAAAGTGCTTTTGTGAGCCCTCTAAAGGTCCGAAATAGACATTCTTAGGATATTCTGAAAGGTAGGGATCTATTCTTTCCATCAATCCTAACCGAAATTGTTTAGCTTAGATAGGGACTGTGCTACGCCCATTTAAAGGTGAAAAGAATGTCATAGCGGCGAAAATGTGTGGCGATTTTCAAAGCGCACTTGCGAGACCGCAATACCCCGAAATGGACATGCTAAAAATATTCTGAAAGGTGGGGATCTATTCTTTCCATCAATCCTAACC